>JAAMPD010000872.1:34445-52651 GCA_025266255.1 Trissolcus basalis
AAACTTTTGATTAATAGAATAAATTTTTGACATATCAAAAAGGTAAAAATGTTATTGAACTTTAAATTAGCTAATTTCAGTTTCGGTGTACGGTGCATGAGTTTATTAAATTTTGACTCAACTTTTCCAGTTTAGAGTAAAGTAGTAAATTTATTTCCTTGAAAGTATAGTGTTCTGACATTGAAATCCGTGACAAATTTTTTGCAAAATATAAATTTTGTGTTGTTTTAAAAATTCCTATTAACCCTCTAAGCACCAAACCTAAAAATTTTCCGAATCACACCGCGCGGGTCTCACAGACCCGAACTGTCTAAAAATGTTTGCAATTAATTTATTTTATATTAAAATTATTAACAATAATATAAAAGAATGTTCGAAATGAAATTATCATCTGCATGTTTTTAAAAACATTGTAACTTTAATAATTATCATTGAATAAAAAATTAAACAACTGTTCTGTGAAGGAAACAAAACTTATTTTTCAATTATAATAAAATTGGAGAAAATAATAAAAAAAACACATTTCACGATCTCACATTTTCAGTTATTTAAATAATTTTTGCAAGTTTTTACAAGATCCGCATAAAAAAAAGTAAATTAGTTTTTTTATAAAAATCTTCTAATAAGGATTCTAAACTTTTTTTAAGATAGCATGAAACCTCTTTATATCATTAGATTAACAAGAATTATGGCAGTTTAAAGAACAATCAGGGTCTGTTAGACCCAGGTGGTGTTTAAAGGAGGAAACCCAGGAGGGTTAAAAAAGCGATATTTACCTGATAGTATACAGTGTCAGGTGTGTTTTCATCAGGAGTCCACTGAATAAAACCAGGTTCGCCAGATTCACATTCTAATTTCAATGTTCGTTGGTATGCTCCGAATGAAGCGAATTCATCAGCAGGCGGTTGTTCTGGATCAGGCTTCCAGTTGCAAAGTCGTCCAATACCAGTGGGCCTCACCACTCCCCTTGTCTTTTTGGCCCCGGCGAAAATTTTCACTTGCTGTGAACATCAATAATAATATCAACCATCCGGACCTCCAACTTATTGATTCAAACACATAACCATTTTTGATATCTTAATCTGAAATACCGCTTTTTCCTCAGCAGTCTTGTGAGCATAACCACCGACTGGATCGTCGGTGATGTAAAACGGATGGTACTTGGCCGGGATGTTTGGGTCGTCGCCTCCTTCCGTTATGAAGGTGTAATTTTTGCCACGAACGACGTAGATCTCCGGAATCAGCAGACCGTTTATGTACCAAGAAACTCCCCAGCCAACGTGACCTGAAATTTTTATATATCATATAACACAGGTATTTTTTAAATTAACAGTATAACGAAATTAATTTTGTTATACTTATACCCACCTACAAAGTCATTCAACAAAGTTGGAAATTTTTTTTCTCAGAAATAACAATCATACTTCGAATCAATTTTTATCTATTTATTTTTTAAAAATAAAATTTTTCAAGTGAAAAATTGAAATATGGTGATAAAAATGGTAGCTCCTATGAAGCAGTAATTAAACAATCATTTTGCAGTGATCATGATTGAAGTCGAGATAAAAATTTTCAATGGTAATAGTAGAAAGAAGCTTATAATTAATCGATTGATTAAAAAAAGAACAATTATTAATAAAAGTTTTAAAAGTTTGATTACGAATATCTTTTGCTTTAAAATCAGTTTTCAACCCCTTTCCCTCACGGATGAAAATATATTCGCTAAAATAAATTTTATTTTATTATACTTATCGCCGCTTTTTATATATTTTTTATATACAAAATGTATTCTATTTTATATTTTATAAATTTATATAAATAGAATTTATAAAAAAAATATTATACTTATTTTGCCAGAATATATTTTATACACAAAAATAATATTTTCTTTATATTTTCAAAATATATATTTTCGTTCCGTTGGTAAAAAAATCGATATAAAAATAGCAGTTCTCCATATATGTGTTGACCAATAAGATTAAACGAAATGTTTACTGTCAACCGATTGAATGAAGCAGATAAGTAGTCCGCGCTATCTATTGGCTTCCACATTTTGAGGTTATGTCAGAAGCGCTAATGTCGTTAGCGCAAAGGGCTAATTGGCTGTGAAAAATGTTGCAAAAAAAATCCGAATAATCAACAACTGATTGTTACGCTTATTAATAAAACGCCCTTAATTAATCGAACTTGTTATTTTCAAAGAAATAGCCAGGTGTTAATTACCGCAAGAAAAGTCTTTTTCTTTTATGGGAGTTACAATTTTAGTCACCATAAGAAAATTTTCACTTAAAAAATTCGTTTTACAAGTTACATCGATGAGAAAAATGGATACAAAAATTATTTTCCATTTTCTGAATAACTTTGTTCAAATTTTTTCATTTTTGCAGGTACGTATAATCTCGTTGACGAATTTGGAAGTTTTTTTCCCGTTCAAGAGAAATATTGAAAATTACCGGTGATAGCAGGGTATCCATGTTTTCCACCCGTTGGACCCATCTGGGCATAAAAGACTCCATCGTCGGGTTCATAACACTGAATGGGTGGAATTTCCCAAGCGTTAGCTTTGTTCGCCGAAGCGGCAGTGGTGACTAGTCTCTGAGGTCTCCTTGTTGTTGCCGCGAGATCCTGCATTAATTAAAGAGTTCATTAGCGATTCGAGTTTTCCAACTTTAATTATACAGGACAAAGTTTCGCAGCCAAAATGATTGCACGACGAATGAAAATCGATTGTCCAAAATTGATCTCGGAAATGGATAACGAAGTGGTTACCAACCTGGTTGCTTTCTTTGTCTTCGTCTTCAAAGGAAGGTCTGGGCTGTTCCTGATCCGGCATCGGACAATTCCACGCTGGCGGTCTGCCAAACTCGATAAACCGATCAGTTTTTAAATAGTTGGTGTGAAAGCTGACCTCGTTCCTGTCATTAAGTGGTCCAATAGCCCAGAGAATGGGTTGCGACCCGTTCGTTATTATCGCTCGGTCGAGTTCGTCACTCGCTTTTAAGGGTCTCTGATAAGTTACGATGCTGTAGCCGTTAACCATCGCAGCGTTCAGCAGTCGGACTGAATTTGTGTTTTCCTTAACAAAAGCAAATGATTAAAATTATAATTGTTGGAAGCCCAAAAATAAGAGACAGAAAAACGAGCCATTCAGATTTACTTCTGGCCGAAGAGTTTTTGAAATTGACGTTTAATTGAATTAACTCTTTTCTTTCAACTAATAGCAGTTATAATCCATGAGTAGTTGCTATCATTATTGAATCTCAAGTTGAAGCTAAGTTGAATGGCTGAAATTACAGTTTTTGCAACGCTTACTTGTAATCGCACATCTGGACAACTGCCACGTCCTCCAGAGCACTGAGATTTAGCGTCTAAGAAGTAGTCGATGGCGTAGCCTTGAAGAGTTTGCTTATCCACCCAAGCCACAACAACGTCGCCATCAACCATAACGCTTCTTTCAGGATCCGCAGACAGACCGAATGACATATATTCCCCTTCATCTTAAAGCAAACAGAATGAATAGAAACGGATGACGGAACAAAATCGGAGAGAGAGAAAAAAAGTTTTTCTTCTTTCCCAACACTTTTCTTTCTCAACTTGTGTTTTTTAGTTTTGAAAAGTTGAAAAAAAATTTTGCACAAGTTTTGAAATTCGTTTGAGGTTGGCGGTATAGGAAATAAAAGTTATTTCGAATTTAAACAGCAGTTTGGAGATTATTTTAATTAAGATTTTTTTTTTCATTCTAAGGGAACTTTAGTTTGGTAATATTTTGTTGATGTGAAAGTACACATAATCGAATAGAAAGGAATTTAAGAAATTCGTATTAAATAAGGCAAAAACAAAAAACAAAAAAAAAGTATCACCCGTGAGGTTAGTAATTGAAGCACGTATTTGATAATGCCGCGAAGCTATGATATTCAGAGGCTAAAGAAATTTGTTTCGCTTTTGTGCGAGTCTAAAACAAATATTGCAGTGCAAAACTTCGTAAGACAACGGGAGGGACTCGACGAAAATCAAAATTTCGAGGCAACTTTCAGGAGAGGTCAAACTTACTCAACTTTGCGACGAGTTGCACGACGACACTGTCACCAGCCACAGCCCATCGAACCTCGAAAGCCAAGTTATCTTGCAGAACTTCGCAGTTTAGTTTCGACTGTAAAAAAATCCATACAACGTTTAACACATCGACTTATGTACTTTTTTTTTTGATATTCTCCTATTACTTTTTTTTTCGTTTTTCAATCGTAATTTGATATTTTTACATTAAAATGTGTGAAAATTTGTTCGTATATTTTGTTTCTTGCCCGGATATCAAAATATTTTATTCAGAATACATCGTAAAACGAAACGTTCAAAGGAGAAAATGAAAAATTTTCAGCAGACGTGACTTTTGGAGAGCAGTTTGAATAAGTTCGATATAATCCGAGAGAAAACGGCAGATGTTCCGGAGCTGTTTTTTTTTCCTCGTGAACCTGCATTATAAATTTTATTTCCATATCTTATTTATGATCTCGTATCGAACATTATTGCATTAGGCGCAATAATGCCCAGGATGTTTAAATTGAGAGATAAATAATGAGGGAGTGAACAATAAGTCGACAATGATTGGCTCTTGGTCATTTTTTTTTATTGAAATGCTTCCGTTGTTTGTTATACAGTATAAAAAACCGTGTCCCAATAAAAACTACGCGTCAGCGTTCAGGTACAGACCGAAAAACTCTTGGAATGACACGAATTAACTATAAGATATATATATGTATACCTACGGTACATAAATACGTTTGAAAATAATATAATATATTATTAATAAAATCTCTCTGATAAATAAGGCAAATATATTAATTTGTTAAATACAATAAAATTATTCGATCACATTGAGTATTTTGTCAAAATCAGGTATACACGACCCAAAAAAAGAACACACTGTGTCATTTCGCTTTGGACGCACGTCATTACAACATAGTTATTATCGATTACCCTTTCGCTAACAAAACTAACATAACTAATCATCTACGATCACAATATAAACTATATTACATCAAGGAGACTCCCATTATCAAAGGAGACTTGAAGCCCGAAAGTCTTTCGTCGTTTCCAAGATGTTAATTAAACGTTCAATAATCGATTGTTATCCAGAATTTATGGTCCTTACATCGGAAAGAATTCTTGTGTCGTTTATTGCAGTTTGCAAAATTTATCGCCGTCTCTCATTTGAGAGCAAAAAAAGAAAGAAAAGAACATCCCGAAGAAATGAAATTGAGTTTGACATTTGTGCGCGTGTTCCGGAGTGGTGAACATTATTATTTGATTGTGGAGTCCCCTTAATATTGATTACCAAAGTCATGAACATAATCTCACTCCGAGCCGGAAAACGAAAAGTTCTACATTTTCAAGGCGAAAGATGGTTAGATATTGAAATAGTGGGAATCCTTAGATTTGCATTCGGACAGCTACGTAAGGAAGAATCGATTTTTGATTATAAATGATAGATGGAGGCAAAGATATACCGATGCCATAATTTGGACTAGATTTGAAAAGGAGAAGTTTGAAATCAATAGAAAAGATAAGGAAGAGAGAGAGAGAGAGAGAGAGATAGAGAGAAAGAGAGAGAAAGATAGCGGGGTGACCGAGAGAAGCGAAAACTGTAGAATGTGGAGTTCAGCTACTGAGGCGTGAAAGTCGATGGAGTCACAATATACTGGCGGACCAGAATCGGATATCGCTGCGTTGGTACAGTCGATTAGGTTTGACGGAGTTGATACTGGAGGCTCTGTGGTATGTGGTAATTGACAGCTGGTACAACCTGAACTTGGTCATTATGACGAACGGTCGGACGATATGTGGTTGGCCTGTGGTGTTGCTGCGCTAGCAACGAACCACTTGGATTTGACGAGGATGCCGAGGGAAACGAGGGGTTGTATAATTGTTGGTTTAAAATGTGTGCTGGCAACTGTCCCTGCCCTCCGCGCGCGTTCTGCAACACAAGGACAGAGACAGGATGTTAGACTATTTTCTTTTTTTTTCTTTTCACCTTTAGTTCTCTCTCTAATCTCTAATCAGACTCGGCATACTTTTTTTTGTTCTAAATTATGATTATCGTGGTAGGTTAAAGGAGTTAAAGGGGTTACTTACCCATAACGTCAAAAAAATATGAAAATTAAAAATTGCTCTTCTAGGAAATGAAACAACGTTTTTTTTTTCAATTTGTTTTCGTTCATTTTGTTGCTGAAAAATGAAATTTATAAAATACATTCTTTTTTCAGAGGGATAAATAATTTTATGGTGTTAGCCTTCCGTGAAGCAGTAAATAAAAAAAACTATTTCAAGATGGATAAGATTGATGTCAGGGAAATAGATCGTAATCAACAATTCCGAAGGGATTACATTGGTATAAAGGGAATAGTAGAAATTAATCCTTAATCAGAGGAATAAAAAAACAATCATTATCGAAATGGTAATTTTGCAAAGTTTGCGAACAACTTGGTTGCTTGAAAAATCGACCTTTAATTGGCTGTTTAAAGTCAAATTTTGAAAGATAAAAAAAACAAAAAACGATCAAGGACTGGCCGTGACATTTATTAATAAGATCCCGTTGGACTATTTATTTTTAGATAATTTCCCTGGCGTTAATCGTGGTCACCTCGGAAATAATCTTTTTACAGATTGGTGTCTATAGCTGTAGCTATAGATACCATAAAAATAGTTTCCACATGAAACAATTTATTTGAAACACTTGTATTTTATTTTCCCTAGTAAAAAAGATCATATATTGTCCATGTATTATCAACAGATTGACAATATATTATTTTTCATAAAATCATATATTGACAATATATGAACAATATATTGGCAATATATTAGCAATTAAAAAAAATGAATATATTATTGTTCATAGATTGGCAATATATTGTCTATGTATGGTCAATATATTGTTCATATATTGTCAATATATGGTCAATATATGATTTTTCAAATAATATATTGTCAATATATGTTTTACGTATAGACAATATATGATCCTTTTCACTAGGGTTATTAAGTTTCGTCTTTCAAAAATGGTTAGTTGAAATCAGATTTAAAAAATGCTGTTCCACTTTCGAGAAAACTATTTTCAAAAGTTGCATTTTTATTGACGTTACATGTAGGTGTACAGCCCCTTAAAAAAGTTTTTTTTGTTTCGATGGAACCTGTTTACGTGAAAATCTACTGTCGTTCAATTGTTATTGCTCGCATCAGAGAGCTACATACTCATTTAGAAGACTATTTTCGATACAAAGGCGCAGACTCATGCAGAATGTGCAACCCCTGCTCCTTTGGACTGCGATTACACCCTCGTGCCCAATTACTGTTGACGTTCATGTTTCGGATCATTTTTCCACCCCTTAATTCTTGCCCGTGTGAGCTGGTTTGCATAATTAATCTTTTTTTTTTCACGCTCCAGTTTTTTTTTTCGGTGCACAATTATAAATTATATTGTATAGAATGAAATTGTTTCCTCTGTTCAATACTCGTTGTTAACTTATTTTAATAGAAACTCAAATGAAAAGTGATATTCATCGGTGGACTAAGAGTTATCAATTTTAAATAATTGTCATGTGATACGACCTGCCTGATAATTCCCATGATTAACAACTGAATCAATAAATCATACTTTTCCGTGTTGTTTTCGTTCGATTTTGCAATTGCGGATGACGGTATGTATATATATATATAAAAAACGATATAATTTATCAAAATTGATTTGCCACGAAAAAGACAAAAATTTTGCATCAGTTCCCGTTCATCGGTAATTTTAGATACATCGGCCTTCGGTTTGTTCATAAAAAATGTAAGAACACGTGTCAAAAAGAAAAAAAAAAAAAATAAAAAAAATAAAACAGAATCCAAATTCCTGTCGACGAATAATTGTGCAACATTTTGTCGCTAATTTTGTTCCGCCAAAAATAAACGAATAAATGAATGAATAATGAAAAATATATAAAAATAATTTCAAAATCATTCTCACATCGTACTTAAGTGGCGGTAAAAAAATTATAGAAAAGTTATTTACGTTGGCTTTTGAGCGATGTTTTTATGACTAAAAATATTCAATTGAAGAAAAAGCAATCAAGGCATCGTTCACCTTGAGTGCGTGCATTTACTTAGACGTTTCATGCGCTCATAATTCATGCAATCAATACTCAATTCTTTCCAAACAAAAAAAAAAAAAAAAAAAAAAAAAGGAATAAATAAAAAAAAAGGTGAAGAAGACACCGTTTAATATTGTCACTAGCATTGGAATCTGATAATTACGATGAATATTTCAATTATGTAAATGAATAAAGTTGGAGCACGTCTTTTTTTGGCGTCCAGTTCAAGGCGAACGAATTCATCGGAAGATAATCCCCCAATAAAATACAAGGCCTGTCGAGCGTTTCTGTGTTGCGATTCTGGATAATGTTTCAAATGTGGTACAAACCGAGCGTTGTGTACTGGCTTCTGATAATGCTGTGAGAAATGGCACCGAAACTGTGCTTTTAATGATCGATATTGTCCTGGCAAAATAATTGTTCCGATATGGATTAACATAAATTTCGAGCGCCTGACGTATAAGTCGTGTAAGGCAATTAAACTTATTAATTAAAATTTCATACCGAGTCCGCGCGTTACACGTAAACTACATGCGTGCCCGGGACTTTAATCAACCAGTGATAGTTATCTCCGGCAGCCCGTTATTTCTAATGAGCCTACTACAAAAGTGCAGTCTAGATTTAACGTGTGTTCCACTTGGCAGATTACACAAAGTCGCCGCAGATTCATGTACATAAATGCGTCCAAAAAGATCATGTCGCACGATAATCCGTCTAGCAAAAATTATCATCTCAAAAACGTTACAGTTTAAAGGGGGACTGTAAAATCAAGCCTTAACGAGGTTTTACCTTTATTATAATTGGCCAACTTTTCAAACTGGATTCCCAGCTTGAAATCTCTGTCTCTTGGTCATACTTTTTTTTTTCTTCAACTTTGAATGTTAATAATTAACGAGAAACGAGAATCATTGAAATTAAGTTGCGAAAATTATTCATTCATTTCAAGTGAATGCTTCAACATTTTTTTCTGTTAATCTTCTTACCTGGGGTGAAACGCCGAGCATTTTGAGAGACGGTGGCACGTTGAGAGATCGTGGAATTTGCACATGCCCAAAGTCAACGGCAAAGGCTTCGCACCAAACTCCAAAATGACCGAGTTGGTGAACCGTCAGGTCACCTGGCAAAGTCAGCACTATCGTCTTGTGGTCGTATCTTCGCAGAGGTTGCATTCTTCCGTTTTCGTCAGGCACTCGAATTCCTTGAGATGACGGAGATGGACTCGCTCCAACCCAGAATTTGGCATCTAAAATGTACAAAACCACACAGTACAGTCACTTTGATAAATAACAATTTTTTTAATTTCATCTTCATATCTTCTTGCTCTATAAAAGTGATTCACATACGAGTTTATATATAAAATATAAATCCCATTGATTTATGTACCAACCCTAGTAAAACAGATCATATATTGTCCATATATTATCAATAGATTGACAATATATTATTTTTCATAAAATCATATATTGACAATATCTGAATAATATATATTACAATATGAATAATATATACCAATATATTACCATATATTGATAATATATTGACCACATATTTTAATATTTTCATATATGGACCGTATATTGGCACATATTAGCAATTTTCCAAAATAATATATAAATAACCATACATTGTCAATACATTGACAATATATGGATGATACATTGTGAATATTGTCAATATATGTTTTATGTATGGACAATATATGATCCTTTAAGTTTTCAAATTTTGCAAATAAAAAAAATTCTAACAAATAAAAATTGTTAGATAATTTTTTTGTTATTAATGATTGTATAAAAAGTTGTCTATGAAAATTGGTTGGCCAATTTATTGAATTTGAACGCTAATTGTTATTATCTAGTTGTGATTGAAGGAATGTTTAATTTGCATATAAGAACCACCTTAATGTTAGTTTAGTTTTTCCATACAAGAACACGACCGTGAAATTTCATCGCTTGAGACATAAAATACAACATAAGTTAACGCAACATTTATTTATTCCACTTAGGCAACTTTTATAACTAGACTGTCCTATCATACGGAAGTTTCACTGAGGAACTGGTTTTGAACCAATTTAAATTTGGATTTTGCCTCGATCAAAAGATTAATGAAGATTAAATATTTAACGGTGGTTTAATTTCCTGGCGTATTTTTTTTCATTCTGTCAAAGTTTGTTCTCACAATAGAGCTAAGAGGTCCTGACGATCTCCTTTGTTTCAATTCATGGATACTATTTGCGGGCCTGCTGAATTATTATATGTTATTTTACCTGGTGCTTCGCCATCGTAGCTGAAACTGGGTATTAGGAGAGTTTGCGCATCGACGATTACAACTGGGTCAGAACTAACTCCATGAATTCCGCTCAGGGCGTCCAATTTCTGAGGTCGTGGGTAATCGAATCCACGCGGAATTTTCACATCTCCGAAATTAACCTACAAGAATATGAAGATGTTAATAATATCATTTCATTCGAAATTAAAGACTAAGTAGGTTATGCAAAAATGACATCTTTGACATTTAAGTTTTTTTTTTTTTTTTCATTTGGCCTTCCTTCAAAGTTTACTTTTAGTTATAAGTCATCAAAGATCAGAAAAAAAAGAAAACAAGTAAGAGAGATGAAAAGTCGAGGGAGGGGAATTTCATCTGAATTACTACTTACTGAGAAATCTTCGCACCACAGGTAAAACCATTTGATGTTGTTTAAGGTTTTACCCTCGGGCAGTGTTAAGGTGATGTTCCGATTTCTGTAACGCTTTAGAACGTTGGTCCTAGAATCATTTATGCGAAATCAGAATTACGCAACGGTTTTGCTTCGTTTTTCCATTTTTATATATAAGGAGGTGATATTCACTGAGAAACCTATATCGTAGCGTACAAGCTATATTGTGCTGATTACAATATGCAATGGTAAAAAAAGTTAGGATATAATTGTAGTGAGAACAACCTAGATAGTCAATTTCCATAATGTATATTGTGAGCATATATATCAATACGCGTTAAATGATTTTCATGAGACTGAATTGCAATTACAAATTGAATATAAACAGAAACAGAAATCATTTCTTACAAAATAATCATTAATTTTGTATTTATCATTTTAAAAATTTAAAATTTGAAATGGCACACTTGGTCAATACGAACAATCTACCATCATCGATGTAATTGAACATGACAATTTTGTTATAATCAATATCTTTGAAGAAATTACAATTTTTTCTGTTTTGACAAATATCTGATACGTAACTAAATAATTATTATATATTAAAATGTTTGATCTTAGCAAAAACTTGACAACAATCAGAATTTCAAAAGCTAACAAAATTCCCTAGTAAAAAGGAAAATATATATATTTTCCTTTTTATAATGACAATATATTGATAATATAATGAGAGGATATGGGGCAATATACGGGTAATATATGATCAATATATGATCAATATATGATCAATATAGTGATCAATATAATGAGTATATAGAAAACGTACATGACCAATGGTTGAGTCTTATATTGCCATATATGGTGATTTATCCGTATAGCGAAACGAAAAATTCAAAATATTTTATAATATTGACATTAGAATGGCGATATACGTTTTCTGTATGGCCATTATATTATCATTATATTGATAATTTATTGTTATTATAATGATCATATATGGTTTTCGTAACATTTTATTCCTATTATAAGTCTGATATACGGCCAATATATCATCATTATATTTCCTTTTTTTACTAGGGTTAGTGTATTTTAAATAAAATTCGTTATTATTCAATGTCATCCCGTATATAATATATAATAATGTAAAATATATTTATAAAATATAAAAAAAATATTTTTTTCGTGTAGAGAATATATTCCGGCAATAAGTATAATATTTAATTTATATTTTTTGTATAAATTCCATTACATAAATTTATGAAATATAAAATAGAATATATTTTGTATATACAAAATTTATAAAAAGCGGCAATAAGTATAATAAAATAGAATATATTTTGGCGGATACATTTTTATCCGTGAGGGATCGAACGATTTTTGGATGATCTACGAAAAAAATTACATTTTATATTGTAACTTACGATACAATTAGTAAAAATTGCTATTTATGTTATTCTCATTACAATATGAAAAAATTACGATTAAAATTGTACGATATGAGTTTGTCAGTGTTGAAGTGGTTGTACTTACGTTCCATGTTCGTCGCGAACTCTCATCCCGGTGCCATCAGGGGCCTTACCATTTCCCACATAAAACCAAGCGGCTATGAAAAGATGAAACAATTGTTAAAAACTAAAATTGCACCAGTAATTATTATGATGCTGTGATATAACGCGGACTTGTTATATTAAGAAAAAAAAATGTTGTTTCAATATTCTCGGCGACATTTTGTGCGCGTCATTGTTTATTTAATCTCAAGACTTTTCTTCTTCAGAACACAAAACATTATGAAACACTTGTCAAAGTTCAAATGATTTCACCTCTGAAACGAAAATATTTTAACAACGAAAGTTACTCCCACTAATGTGACAATTACTGCGAAACTTTTGAAATTCAAGTACTCTCTACTTTGTTGACAAACATTGTAATAACTCACTGTGTATTGTGTAGTTTAAAGTTTTGTCAAACTCGGTTAATTACCGTTCATTTGTTTCGTCTTCCTTACTTTTTTTTCGATTCGTGATCAAAGTTGGTTTTGTGCACAAATTAGTTTGCCGAGGTGAAATTTTCAAGCTACTCATTATCTGCTTTTTTTTTTTTCGAAATAATATTTTTTTTTCTTTTCAAATTTTTCGTTTTGTTTCCAGTTGTCAAGTTGAACACCATTACAAATGTGCAATTCACGTTTCTTAATATTCGTTGATAAATATTGACGTTAATTTTTGGTCGTCAAACCGGGTGGAAAGTTTATTTTCTCTTTTTTCATACCATATTAGTTTGCCGATGAAAGTGACAATAACTGATACTCGAGACTTAGTCTGTCGTTTGCACTTTGACTGGCGTTCGAATAAAAGTCAATTGATGAATTTGTAATACCTGGTCCTTCGCCATTATAGTTGAAATTCTTCAGAAATAATGTTCTTCCGTCTACTGCATAGACTTCGCCACTGACATCATGGTGTAGTTCTGTCAGTTTGCCTATCAGCTTTCCATAATATGCTCCTTGGCAAGAATCTGTAACAAGCATGTAATCAGAAGCTATAAAAAAAGTGTATAATGTTTTATGCTTTTAAAGTCTCCTTTTTAAATCGATAAAAAACAAAATCTATTATTATCCCACACAGACAAAAATATACGTTGAAATATCGACGAATTTAATATTTTGATACGTTTTTTTATACATTATTCATATCAAATTTTATGTAAGGTTTTGTCACTCAATAAATTTAAAATAAATGATAAATTAAAAGTAGAAATGAATTAATGAATTACATGTGAAATATAAAAATATATATAACTCAATTATGTGGAACATATTTCAAATGCAATTAGGAATATATTATTTTCTGTACGGGGCAAATTGATTTGTGATTTCAAGTAAAAAAAGAAACTTTCCTTTTAAAGCTCGAAATAATAAAGTATCCAATTGATCAACTTAATAATTCGAATGAAAAAAAATAAAATAAAAAAAAATAAATAAGATAAAAAAAGTAGAAAAACTACGTCAATCAAAATGAATCATTCAACATCGCTGTAAGGACAAATCATAATCTCATTGTATATTATAGATCTGAGACTTCTGAATGGTTCATAAGAATGAATGACAAGTTGAGTTTTTTATGCTCCGTCTCAGATAAATGGTGATTGAGCAAAAGTGAAATGTAGGAGACAAACCGCATTGTACTTAAAGCAGACATTGATTTAGTAGTGATTAGTTGCAAAGTGTATGTAAAATCGTCCGATAAATCACGCGCAGTGAAAAGACTGTTAATCCGTTGCGGCTCATGGTTTTGTTTTATGGATTGTATCTGCGAAATCTCGAGCGTGTGAAGGAAAGTGATATTGCCCTCGAATATCTTGCGATCGCTGTTATATCCATTTATTAATGCGCACACTTATGGTCACTTTCAACCTATATCAATTTTTAATATTGTTCTCCTTTTTTTTTTTTGTTATAATTAATGTTTATGAAACACTTTAAAATAAAACTTCATTTTTATATCTTTCGTACTTTTGGATAACAAAAAAGGTTCGGTTTTTTTCTCTTGCCAACATAAAAATTCCACTGTTGAAAGTGAGCAGAAAAAGCGTACGAGTTGTAAATGGGTCAAAAAGTGAAAAAAGTTTGTTTACTGAAAATTTGTTGGCAAAAATCAGAATGCGAAAAGTGGAATAATCCTCTCGGTTTCTTGTTCAACAAGTTTTGTTTAAATTATCATCTTATTCCTCAACTTATTGATTCAGTTTGCAATATTGCTATAATAATAGCACATTATAGGTAAACAGTTGCTGCGCGTAACTTTAGTAAGCATAAGTTATTTCAGCTTTGCTGGCGTGCAATGTTATTTGAATAAAAAGTTATTTGGAATTGACATTTTTCAGCGGTGTAATTCCAAATAGAAAACTAGATCGCATGGTTTTCTGGTCAGGGATTCCGTCGATGATATGGCATTAGAACAGAAATCCGAGGAACAATTAATTCGGTTCTTGGAATAAAAACAAGTAATTTTACTGGAAACGAAAAATGTATTGCAAAATAGATTGGCAAAATTTAAGTATCCCATATATGTTACATATATGTTTTGAGCATCATATATGTAAACATGTATGCCACATATATGTCAACATATATGCTCCATATATGCAACATATATGTGACATATATGGGACTTTTCTTGATACAAAAAAAAATTCTTAAAATTAATTTTTTTCTCATTTAAAAATCATTTTTACAAATTGGAAAACTAAAAATAATAAAAGATTGAAAGTTTTGTAGAATCATATATTTTTTTGCATTTAAAAGGTTTTTTCACAAATTGATGGAAAAAGGATTCCTAAAAAAAACTATGATTTTTTTACGAATTAAAAGTGTAGAATTGGTTTGTCGATTTCTAATTTGGATTCTCCTTTGGGATGGAACGTTGAAACTTGCAGATTTGCATAATGCACGTCACTTCCGGTAAGGAGGGAATAAAAAATTCAAACCAGGATGAAAATGTGTTCGAAGAGTCAAACCCGTTTTTGTATTTTAATTCAGAAAGCTTACGGTAAAAAAATTTGAGAGTTGCATAAATAAGAATGATTGTCCCCCCCGTTGATTGCGAGACAAAAATATATTTGTGTCTTGTTTTTGTGTCGGATTCAAATTGCCGAGTTTCTGTAAGAGTTTTGATGAGCGCGGCTCGCAAATTATAGCCCGCGATAAAACTGACGGCACAGATATGCAAAATGTAACGCGACCCGCGCTTCAACGGATTTTATAATTAATTGCCGGCAATCAAAATAGCTCTGCGACGATTCGGCTCGGTGCGAATTCTTGAGACGCAACTTGTGATATTTTAATAAAATGATATTAATTTTAATGCTCGTTGGTGTGCCTATGAAAATGCGATTTATAACGGTAACTGCTGCATCACTCTTCAAGAGTTATGATCGCACGATATCAAATGCACGTTATGTGCCTCATACGTGTTATAAGAATGCCGATTCGAAAGTGTTCTCTAGTAATAATCGGGCTCAATGTCAAGGTGGTAATGATACCCCATCATCAATAGCAGGGTGCCCACGAAAAACATCAATTTCATTTCATTTAAATATATTCAAACTGATTCCAATTTTCCCACATGCGAATTTCACTTTATGTGTATAACTTTTCAGTCCAATCTCCATATCATGATTCTCATACCATTTACCATCAATTTAGCCTCATTAAAATAATTGAAATTCAATTTTTTGGGAATTTCGCAACGGATTATTAATTTTCGTTATTTTATCATTTTCTTTTTCTAGTTATAGTAATTTTTTATGTTATGATTCATTTATTCAGGTAAATATTTTTTTTTATTTTAAAACCCTCACGGATGAAAATATATCCGCTAAAATATAATATAATATAATATAATATATCCGCTAATATATTTTTTATATACAAAATATATTTATAATTATATTAATATATTTATTAATAATATAATAATAAATATATTATATACATAATATTTTAGATTTTATAAATTTATATAATGGAATTTATAAAAAAATAAATAAATTAAATATCATATACTTATTGCCGGAATTTATTTTATACACAAAAAATATATTTTGTTTATATTTTTCAAAATATATTTTCGTCCGTGCGGGAAAGTATAGATTTTATAATGTTTGTTTCAACAAATATGTCTTGGGAAAATTAGTTTCAACAATTTTCCAGAGAAAATTAAAATGACGAGTGACGTCATGAACAAGTTATGGGATTGATTGATTCTCAATAAAAAGGAGAAAAAAAATGAAAAAAAAATGGAAAACTGAAAAAGCGTAACGCAAGCGATTAATGATTGAGACACTTGTAGTTCCGAAAAAGTTGTACAAGTTGAGGATGTCAATGAACTCTTGACATTTTCAGTCGTCGGAGAAAGTCAGGAGGCGTGCAAGCATAATTGGCAGTTCGTTATAATACTGCGTGTTGCAATAAAGCGATTCCGACGAGAGTGGATCTCTTGTCGACAGCGCGATCGCCTCAGTGACACGTTCGTTCCTGCTGAATTACATCTATTATTCCCCCATCCCCCTTTCTTTAAAAGCAAAAACAAATTCGTCTTGCGTTTGAGTGAAGAAAAAAAAAAAAAACATTAATACATAATAATAATGATGAAAAAACAGAAAATAAGTTTTGACATTGACGTCAGAAGAGGCGGTTTGAAAACCAGAAAACGTTCCACATTTTATGTAACACATTTCTCTTTTCCCGTGCTGGATGTGTCATTGATGAAAAGTGTCAATGATATTTCCTGATATCAATTTCCTAACCAAATCACGTAATGATAAAAATTACAATAATGGCAGGCGAAAGAGAAGCGCAACTAATTAAGCAATTTTACGCCAAGAATGAATAGCGTAATGCAATTTACGTGAGTAATGAATTTACGTTGTAAAAAATCGTTTTTTTTTTTCGCGTCTTGTGGAGATAGTTGAACAACAGACGCTCAACAACACAATTTCACAATAGAGCCATTGAGGTGAAGATTATATTTATCATGATTATTTTTTTCATATAATAATCTTCTTGTATAAAAATTCAGTTTAAGTATTCTGTAACTTGACGAGCTGATGATGATAATAAGATATCGGGTCCTCCTTTTATTTTCTATTCATAAGCTCAAGGTTTTACGGAATGGAAATCTCGCAGATGATGTGTTTCTCCGACGAGGTTTACTTTGCTGATCATTATGAAGTACCGATAATAATTGTTGAAAAAGTAGCTGAAAATTTCTCGTCTGTATAAAATGGCTATGCGGACCAATGAACAGCCGCGGTCGGAAGAAAGTTGACGGATGTAAATATGCGCATACTAAGGAGCTTGTTTTTGTAACGAAAAATTGGCCGGATAAGCGATAGTGCTGAATCAAAGTTTGACCCAGTCGGAGAGACGATTTGCTTAGATCGAATTACCGCACCATTTCCTCGCACTGAAACAAATTTCTTCGTTTCAAACAGCTCACAGCTAACTTAACGATTGAGACGTAAAAATTTTAGCGTAGATTAACTTTTTTATCGTTCTGTTCCTTTAAACGGAAAAGTGGAACAATAAGTTGAGTGTCAATTTATGATTCCGCCATGTTCACCGAATAATGCTTTGACGTTAGAGAAATGGAGCGGTTACCCACTCAGACAAAATTCATTTCTTATTACATTTGAAAAATACGTATTACGGATATATTTTTTATTTGATGCCTTCGAGGCAAAAACATATAAATCCATTTTCAAGAATTAAGAACAATAATTCCGTTAAATTTCCAAACACCAGCTTCTCCCCCAATAGAACATATACATATAATATATATATATATATATATATATATAGTACGTAATAAGTATAAGAGAGTAGTTTAGGTATATGAGTTCCACTAATATACGTATATTATACGTAT
>JAAMPD010000873.1:0-34432 GCA_025266255.1 Trissolcus basalis
AATGCGCAAATGCATTGCAGTGAAATTCTAGTATATCTTATGTTTGTTCTAGATTGCAGTTTCTCGCCTACTGTTGAGATAACTCGCAGAATGATTTGATTTGCTTTTGGCCAACCGTGAGGAAATGGTTGTTTCGTAAACCGGATTGCAGTTAATTTGCAGTAGTCTTCAATATTTTCATTTGCCGCTCAAAATTATACGTTAACTTTTTTATCTCGTTCTGAAATATTCTTGTTTAAATCCACCAATTTAAAAGCAAATAAATTTTGCACGTTCGTGATACTGCGGTTTCATTTGAAACTAATAACGATATCAATTGAGTAACGAGTGTTCATCAATCAACTTCTTTTTTACAATTACCAATCTTTTTTATTTCACATTTATCTATCCATTTCATTTTAAATATTAACAATACTTAACAAGGCACAATATTCACACATTTTTTCGTCGAAGGAAATCGATAGTTTTTCAATCTGTTTGTAATTAAAGTTTGCCAGTCACGCAACAGTATCATCGGATGGCCTCTCGGAAATATCACATGTGCCCCTTTCGAACATGTCGAGGTTTCCAATGAGCATTTCAAATGGCCAGCCTATTTATCAAGAAATTTCATCACGTCCTTCGATTGATGAGTTTCGAATGTTGATATCTCCATTTTGATTGTTTCATAGGCTTCAAACTTTATTGCTCTTTCACTGCTCTCAGATAGCTTATCACTCTCTCGAGGAGATCAACTCTACGAATAACAAACTTGTAACCAATCATAAAACAGAAATAACATCACTAAAGTCAGGTTATAAAACGTAATGATAAAATCCATATCAAACGACTATTGCCACGGAACATACCATGTATGATAACATTTTCGCCCAGAAACTTATATAAAATATTCATAAAGCGAGGCGGGGAATAAAAATCAGGCGTCATTGATCTAGCCATTTAATAACAAAGCTATTTGAAATCAAGTGATCAAGTTCATCGATATAAAAGCGCGAACTTTGCTCAGTTGGATAATACCTGTGCCGTAATAATGGTCATCGACTGTTAAGAAAATATTCGCCCTCGCTATCACCTTTTATTCGTCTTCCTTTTCCTTGTCTCGCACTTACATCCCTTTCCATCAACTCCTACGTTGATCTCGCGCCGAGTAATTTTCTCAGCAATTTTCAACAAAAGAAGAATGGCGCGTTTCCGCAAGAGAAGAACCATTCATTCGCGCACTCGTAACTGCCAGGCACTATTCAATACTATTTTTTTTTCTGTTGATTTCAGATTGAGTTCGGCCAACAACTATAGTAAAGCTCCGATGTAACGATTGGCTGAGAGGCTTCACACCCTAAGCCGGAATAATCACGACGGATAATACAAAGTGCATCGTACGTTTTGGAGTTGTGACATTTTTTGAAAAGGAGACCAGAAATATATCCTCCGGGTGATTGAAGTCAGCTTATGGATAGAAGCACTAAGTGATATACTACAATTTCAGAGGTGACAGTTACATAAGTTCGGAAAATGTAATAATTAAGGCTTGTTGTAATTTTTTTTTGCGCCATGCTGGGCATTGACAAGACTGTATCTGCAACTGCAAATGCGAGTTGTAATGAATTGTACATAAAAATCCAGTTGTGTTTGTAATAAAACCGTTTATCGTTTATTTGATAGCCATCTGAATAATATATATTAGTCACACGCAGGGGGTAACGATTATTTTAATTCTGCGGTAATTATCTCTTCAAGCTCATTAAGTGAATTTGCGCCCATATCTTTATAACTGGATTAAACTTTTCAATTAGAGTTTGATAAAAAAGGTTAGATGCAAAATTTTTTTATGAGCCAAGGGTCATTTTTCATGGAATTTTGACATAGTTACGTGATTATGATTCTATCAACCATGATTGG
This sequence comes from Trissolcus basalis, assembly GCA_025266255.1. Lineage (NCBI taxonomy): Eukaryota > Metazoa > Arthropoda > Insecta > Hymenoptera > Scelionidae > Trissolcus > Trissolcus basalis. The sequence continues at coordinate 1,900 of JAAMPD010000873.1, forward strand.
TGGAGTGTGACCAGTCATAGTGCACAATATATTCTTAGTAGTAGTGGAGTACGCTGGAGCAAATGAATAATCTATGGCGATGAATTATAAATCCGTGACAAACAAAATATTTTATAAGTCGCCAAGCGGAAATTGCTTTAAAATTTTATCTTCCCCTTTTAATCTCCAGCGAGAAGCTCTTTATCCCTACTGAGTAATTTATAGTCTGTAAACTCATTTAATTTTTATCAAACGCTTACTTTTATTAATAATAAATTTCACGTCAACTAAGTTATGAAAATTTATTGTTCAATATATCAGATTCATGATTTATTGCTTGATATAAAATTAACACAAACATTCATTCATATGGTTCAATTATTTTGTCCCAACTAACTGATTGGTGTTTCTCATTATCAAATGGTTAAAATACAAATGCAATATAATTTCTGATTATATATTATTAATTAACATTCATCAAACGTATAAACGAATGTGCAATAGAAAAATTTATACTCACCGTTTTGAATGGAATTTTCTATCGGGTAAGATGGAACGTATTCACAAAAAATTACGTAAACTGTTGATTAATTCTATAATTTATTCATATTAACAATCTTCTTACAAGTCATTCTGTGACACGTGTGTCTGTATGCATTTACAGTGTGTGTGTGCGTTTCAATATGTAGATCCGAATGACGTGTTGCACTCCTGTTTAGACATACTTGTTTCCATTTAAGAGAGATTGCATGTTTTCATCGTCGTTTTTCCCCCAATTCGAACTAGTTTCGAGAACTGATTTTTAGCAAATTTAAGATCGCCGCTTACAACCTATGCCCTGTATAGACCATTGGGAATCATAAGAAATTCATTAAAAACTCAATACACACGCTTTCGCATTCGCGCAAGAAAAACATTTTCACCGTGTTGACGCTTTCATTCGTACCAAAATTGTCGTGATTTCAGCTGAGTTTCACAAATCAGCGACAACCTTGCATTTATGCACATTCACCCACATCACATTTATATATTTACATAGGTAATCATGTTTAACTTTCGCAATTTTTCGTTTACATCTGATTCTCTATACACGTATTATTTTTTGGTTTTTGCATTCGCTTTTTTTAAATTATTTACAGAAGGAAACATTTAGGTTAGAAAAATACAGCAATTTTATGACGTGTGTTATTGTTAGAAAATACTTGCAATCACGTAACGTTTTGGAACACGGTCCTCCATATTTAAGCTACTTAAACTTACGACTTAATGCAAGTACAGTTTTTGGCTATGGTAATTCGTCCGTCAAAGAAGGTCGATCAATATTATATGCTAATTTATATTACAAGACCTTCGGCTTAGTTTATGCGTTTAATAATTATACCTGCTCAGTCATAATTTGAAGACAAATCATACTTGAAAATACAACTATATCAAGTTCTTCTTACAGTTGCATTTTTAGTTTTTATTTTTGTATTTAATGTCGTCGCGTTGGTTAATTTTTGTTCTCACAATTCGCAGCACAAATTAGAGATAAATTAGTTGAATTTTCTTGCAACCTTTCGTTTTTCCACCGTTAATAATGTTAACTTGAAATTCTCAGACCTTTCTGATATGTTTAAACATTTTTGGTAAAGGTAAACAGAGAGGTTTAATTGCTCGCTAAACAATTGGAGAAACCCAAAGTATAAATTTAACTGTCCGTTACACACATCAGTTCAATCGTACAAAGGAAATACGCCTGACGTAACAATTGAACAGCCTATAATAACTTAAACGACAATAATTATTTACAATAATTATGTTACATTCTTGTTCTTTGAAAAATCAACGGTACTATAATTTATACAACTTACAACATTCGTGTCCAGCGACAACATAAACAATGCAATTCAAAACAAGTTATAATACAACATATTTATAAAATGCAATACAAAATTTGTTCAAGTAACATTCGAATTTGTCTATTATGTACAAATATACAGCTTGTTGAGATTAATATGCTAATTGTAGATTCTGAATCGTCAGATCACATAAGCGAATGAAAAAACACTATTTTTGCTCCTTTTGATGGTACAGTTTTTCACAGGAACAAAGCGATAGAAAATTTATCACCTGTCATTGATTGTGAATTTTTGTTTCTGTAAGCCGTTAAAGGGTTGCAATTATTTTCGAACCAAACAATGATATGTTATTAAATTCGGTTACGAAACATCGGATACTCGTCCGACGACTGGCAACGTGCTTCAAATCGAACAATTTCGCTAGCGCGTGTTCATCAATATGCAAAGTATAATTTGCGCCTGACAAATGAAATAATTCAAACTGAAAAAAAGGGTTCATTTGGATGGGCCAATTTAGCAGGCATTTTATGTATACAAAAAAGAACTGTCAAGCACAAGTTTTATCAAAAATGCACGGCATTCGATATTTCATCAAAATTCCGATTTGTTTTGTTTCCAATTAAAACATTACTCGCAAAAAGCAATTGTATTTTGACTACAAAAAAATTAGTATATAGTTTTTGAAGTGCGCAGTACTTCGCCGTTAATTCTATGCATCAATAATCGTGACGAAAATATATAGCATTGACGTGATTCGAACCAAAATTTAGATCAGAGACATAACTCAGTACAATTCTGAATTCGACTCGTACTAGTGAATCGGTGAGATGAGCTGAATTCAAATCAACGCGTGTTATTGCATTTATGATTGCAAAATATAGAAATCGGGTTTTAGTGTTCCAAAATAAAACGGAGCCTCAGATTCCGAGCTAGGGATGCCACAATTAAGCTCGTTAAGATAATCTTGTCATTAATTGAAATTTGCACCAGACTGCGGTCTCGACCACGGACAAGGTCGATTGTCTTGTTACTTGATTGCTGCAGTATATCAAAAAAATGTGCACAGTGGAAAATATTGTCGTTTTATTGGCGTTACGTTACAAACAATGCAATGGAAAAATATTTTTATCCGGAAAAAAGTGGCTTACTTGAACTCACCTCCTGAAGAAAAAAAAAAAATAATAATAAATAAATAAATAAAATAAAAATGAAAAACACAATCGAATCCAACAAATTGCAAAGTTTTTTTTATTTTAAATTATATTTGAAATATCGTTCACTTGAAATCCTTGAAACATTAATTATGAATGCTGATGGGTTTGACTACACGTTGTGCGACAGTACTTTTTTTTCAACCACACCATTTGTGCAAAATTTTTTGCTACAGTTGTACTGGAGATCCTTGTGTGATTGGTGTACAATTCTTCATTTGCAGAATTCATGAACGAAAGATTTGTAACTGCAGTATAAAACCGCGTTGCAAAAAGTACGTGAGGAACGGTACAAACAAAATTGCACCCGACTGTAACTCGGAAATTTCGCGTCGTGTTTTCGAATAAGAGGTTGTGGGGAAAAAATAACACTTTTATCTACAACTAACTCATCGCGTGGAGATAGCGCAACACATTTTCCATAGAAATGTATGATAACAGCACTCGGGTTCCAAAGATATACGTTCTCATCGTGTTAAAAACAATCGATTTTTTGTTCACAGCGAGAGACTTCTAACAGAAAAATAAACGCGGCCCCCTTTACTTTGTAAAGCACGTAACATACTGGCTTGATTTAAAAGATGCTCGAAATGTCATAACGAAATTCTTTGCCTCGCTGTGCCTTAAATTGGAACATAAACTCTGAGTTAAACCAAATGTCTGTAATGCTCCGAATTCCTTTAAATTTTAGGTCAGATGAATTTGTTTGTTATAACAAAAATTAACAGCCTCGTTCGAATGCACGTTTCATTTCGTTTCTCGTGCGTTGAATTTTCTAGAAAAATTTTCCTAACGCAAAAACATGTAAATAACAGTTCATTACGACTTTTCTAACGGCGTGCCTCTTTTTTTGCTCGGCTTTAATCAATACCTGTCGGAGAATATAAGGAACAAAAAATAGTAATTGTCAGGGCAACAGAAAATTGTCGAGTTCAGTGAGCGATTTTGAACCTTGGCTTGAGCAAAAAATTTCATCCCTCAGGCAAAAAAACGCCAACTTCATTATCAAGAGACATCTCATCATAGCCCGGAAATGAATACTCCATAATCTCGACAACGAAAACTTGACCAGTCGTCCACAGTCGGCGCACAATTAATTGACCAACAAAAAGAAGGTAACGATAAAATGAAAGTTATACCTTTTTCGCAGTATCTACAACAGCACGGATGACTGTTAGTACTCGCACATTGTTTGAGCAAAAACATATTTTTGTGCCTTAGTGTCTACCATAATACTGCCTTTTGCATATCCACATTTTATTTTTAAACTATAATAATACCCTCGCTCTTCGCATACATTGAAACATCGCGTGTTCGCATTACGAACAATTTACGTCTATTATTTCCCCGACAACGAAACAACCTTTTTCATTGAGTACAACAGGCGCGCAAACTTTGGAAGAATAACTTCTTGTTGACTGTCAAAATCGAATAAGTCATCACAATTTTCAAAATGTTCACTCAGTTGAACTGCATGAATACAATTGTTGCGGTTCTTTTTTGGACGTTTTCAATTTTTTACTTCGATTGTTGGTACTTTTTCATGTTTATGTTCCTTTTATTGATGAACATTTTGGTTTTTTGAATTTTCGTGAGAAAATTTTATTTGATATATGGTCAGTGAATGCGCGCGGCAATCTTAACTGTACTGCAAATGGAATTCTTATCTTTACTAATATACAAATCTAAAAATATGAACTTTGTTTTTTCCTGTTTGTGACTGCGTCTCGTGAAAAAATGAAGCGAAGATATTCAATTCCTATAACATAGTGACATACGAACTACGTTAAAATTTCATTTTGATTAATTTGCGTTACGAAAAATGTTTAAAAAAACAGCCTGTCAATGAATTTTTGTTTCTGCTTTGCAAAATATTTTTGTATTTGTATAAATATATATTTCATGCGTTTCATTTGTTTTTGAGTTATCATAATGAGGATATTGATACAGCGCTCATTACTCGAGATCTTGTTTTTTTTTATAAAGGATGTTATTTTCAGTATTTAACCATCGATACCATATTTTATTGGAAAATGTAGAGGCATTTTCATTACTACTGACAGTGGCAATATTTTATGCGTATATATTTCCGGGATCGAAACTTTGAATTATATACTAAAATCAGAAGTTTTGATTATTTGCTGGCGATAATGCGGGTTTCACAGGTTTTGTATAATGGTAAGTTCGTTTTGGTCGGTATCTCCTCAATGGCGGGGCAAATAATCGAGCGATTATTATTATAAATATCCCCGTCTGTCAATCGTCAATAAATTTGAAACCCCCCTCTCTTGTAAGGTGTACATTATTGATTAAACGCGATTACACTTATCCGTAAAATATTAAACTGAGAATTTATAGATAAATTGGGTTTAACTAACGGTTTAATATGTGGTAACAGATAGTCATAAATATTTCATAATGGAAATCGTATTATAGTTTAATCATCGTTATATACTGCGAAAAAATTAAGGCCTGTAAAAACATTACTATAAATCTAATGAAAAAAGCTGACGAAGAAAAAAAAAAGTAAATAAAAATTGAAAAGGTTCTTTATTAAATCGTAAATACAAATTTCAGCTGTAAATTATACATATTATCAAGTGAGACTTCATTCAGGACACGATTTGATTATGCTAATAAAAACCAGCGTTATTTCTGTTACAATTTCATTGAAAACATTTCCTCAACATTCAGTACAATATATTCAATAGTTATCATCCTCTGCCATTTAGAAGAGTAATTTTAAATTCAACATTTGGCACAGTGTTTACTATTTGATATGTGACATGTGTATGTTTATCACGTTAACATGGAATACTGCTGTGTTGAACCAATAAAATTTGAATATTTAACAATAAATATGATTCTATGAGTGAGAAACCCATTTTATTTATGTTATACTACTAAATCACCAATTTTATGACTCGATGTAATTTGCAATGTAACCAATCTGACCATACATGAAATAAATGATTTACTGACGAAAAAAGCGCGACCCAATTATTTTTGCGTTAAACTTATAATGATGCTCACGAAAAAATTGGTTTGTTTCAATACAACACCCTGTCAGCGAAATATAAAAAGTTGCATCTCAGCATTCAAATTCTTTGATCAATAAACTCAACGACAAAATATATCAAAACACGACTTTTCAACAAATCAATGAGTTGTTAGCTTTTCGTTAACACACATCGAATAAATATTGCGATTTGAGTACCATTACCAGTTGAATTAATTAAGAAGTATCATATCAGTAGCCTAATGATTATCCTGTTTAATTCACGGCGAGAAGTAACGTGAACCCAATAATACTATATCACGCATCGAATAAGAATTCCACAAGCATGGCATCATTTACCTGAGACTTTTTTGTGTCAAGTCCAGCTCATCTAATTTGCATTCTGAAGCTCTTGTTTTTCTTCTTGTTTTTTTTTGTCGTTAAAAGCCAGCTCCGTGTATCGTACTTTAAATAATTCTCAACAAACGTAGCTATCTGAACCAGCAATCATTTAACACCGAGTGTCTTGTTTTTATTAATTTTATTATCAATTTTCTTTCATACAAAAAGGGAAATTAAATTTCTTGTTTTAGCTCGGGAGTTCAGTATCTTTAATAATAAATGATGAACTGGTTCAAATAAACATGACGTTCATTCTGTTTTGTTTTTTTTCTAACAAGGAGTATTTTTTTAACAAACCTTTTAAAAAGATATTTTACTATTACTTACATTTCTTTAGAGTTTGGCGATGTACAATAAAAATATACAACTACACTCTAATCAGCTTTCGAAAAGCTTTTCGGAACTCAGGATTGAACACGGTGTAGATTACAGGATTGACGAAGCTGTTCATGTAACCTAGCCACGATGTAACGATGAACGCCGTTACTCCAGGCTGACAGTCCATTTCCAATTTGGAGCACAATGCATCCATGACGTTGCAGGTAAAAAACGGCACCCAGCAGATCAGGAAGACACCTGAATTTTCGTTCGAAAAATAAACGAATACATTTGTTAGCAAGTCACTCCGATCTTAACATTTCAATTTCATTTATTAAAATAAAAAGAAAAAAAAGAGTATATTTCAAATATTCGAATTATTTGAATTTATTCCTTTCATATTTCATGCTATAAATTGGACATTCCCCAATAAACAGAAGTTGGGGGAAAAAAAAGTTGGAAACATTTTGGAATCTCTAAATTAGTTCAATATTTTTCATAAAAACATATAAAAAAAGGGAAAATGAGAATAAAATGTATCCATTTACCTAGCACAATAGCCAAAGTTTTAGTGGCTTTGCGTTCCCTCTTCGCAGAACTTTTTTCTCGTTTCTTTTTGCTGGCTTTATTGGCCTTGTATATAGTGAATCTTGAGCTGCTGGACGCATCTTTACGATCCTTCTTGGATGACGAAGAACTTGTTAAACCACTGGAACTACGGCCGAGCTGAAGTGGTAAAAGGGATCGCGTACTCTTGAGCCTTCGCAGTTCTTGTTTGTTTGAGCTGCTGCCGTTTTTCTTCGCTTGCGATCCACCGCAACTGCTGCCACCTCGTGGCGGTGGCGACGATGACGTAGAAGACGACGGGCCCGATGTCGCCCTCGTGTTTGGACTCGGACTTTCGTGCAGACGTGTGCTATTTATCGTTCCGTCGTATGTGCCGTCGCTACTCTTCTCCATAGTATTAGATAATTGAGCTTGAGCCACTGCACTGTAACGACAACTACAATGTTACTTCTCAAACGTTACAAAAACCAAAAACAAAGCACAAAGCATATAAAAGAAAAAACGCTCTCCAGTAAAATAGATTTTTTTTCATTCTCCATTAAACTTTGTTTGTAGGAATAAAAATAAAGAAACAAACAAGAACTCATTCATTAAATTTATCACGGGTGTGGAGCTTCCGAAAGTTTTATTGATTCAAGTTACTTTTACGCTCGAAAAAATGGCAAGTTGAATTTCAAATGAAACGTGTTCTCGAGCAACACTTATTGACTTGTACTTTTTTTTTTTTTTTTTTTTGCACTCTTCACAGGTGACGATAAAATGGCCCTTACGTACAGTTTTAATGTGTCCTGCGGAAGTGTCTCACGTAAACTTTTAAAATGACAATTACCACGTCACAAATGTGTCGAGGCAAAACTGAGCAACTGGAAAACAAGGTGGTCACGAATCCGTAGGTGTGCGAGTCAAAGAGAAACTTGGACTTTAAACTTAAACTCAGCTTAACGAGTGAGGATAAGATCTATTCACTTGAGCAATGATTTTTTTTACGAGATTCAAAATTTAATGGCAAATTTGTTTGCTCTGAGGAAACAAAGTTTAAATGCCTTTTTTATTACGACAAAGTGCCAAAGATTGCCGAACTTGTAATTCTATACCTTCGTGATTCGTGTTTTTTTAATCTCTGTTATTATTTGATTATAGGCGTTAGAGATTGACTAGCATCGACAAAGTGCTGCTCTCATAGCAACTTTGATCGCTAAAAAACGCTCGCCACTTAATTCTCCAAGAATTTCTCGTCTACCATGCACACGTGTTGGCGATATTCAGTTTTTTTAAATGAGTTTTGTGCATGTGCTCCAACCCTCTGTTCTCATGCATCTAAAAAGCTTCGCGGGTAAGTTTTGACATTGCTTGCCTTTCATTTACTACCAGCCGAGGATGTTTCCGCGACGTATATTTTCTTGTGCAAGAAGTATGCATAAAAAATTTCATCGCGGAGAAAATAAAAAAGGGTAGGTGAGATCTGTTTAATTTTACTTTTCTTTGATAAGGTCAAAATTGTTTCAGTATATCAGCATAAGAAGATTTTTGTATGCACAAACAGAGTCATAAAAAGAGTTTTCTTCCGGACTTTTAAATTCTTTGGATTCTTATGAGAATGATTATTATAGGATATGAAACTTACGCTGCTTCCTCGACGACAGTGGCGAGAAAAAATTCTGTACTTTTGTCATTGGAAATAACGACTACAGGATCCAGCGGCGTCTCGTCTTCGTCCTCGTTGCTGCCGGACGCCGTGTTCGTTGGCTCTTCGATGCCGGGGGCCACGAGTGCTGCTGCTCCGAGTGCAGTTTCCGCAAACCTTGCCACAGAATACCCACTACGTGACCTTAGTCAAAAGCCACTAAAAAGCTTCTACATTTACAAAAGTCTTTTTTTTCGTTCATAGCCACTGGTGCAAGCTCTGTATCGTACCCGATAAAAAAATAGTGTTAAGTGTTGGAAAAACAAGTTGCAAGTGTGATGTTGCAGTTGAGATTTCGATCAGAAATAGTCATGCGGAAAAAAGCACAATTTTGGAACGAGATGAAAAAAAAATGGATTTTCAATATACACTTTTGCGAGGTTATGAGAATTTGCATGCACATATGATTTGTTATGAAAAATAAACGAGATTGTAAAATGTAAAATTTTTGATTTTTGTTTAAGATTGGTAAACCTGGCTTGGATTTTCGATTATTATTAAGTGTGTAATGAACAAACTGATGCTCCAAATTCATATCCATCTTGGAATTCACAATCTCCGTCTCAAACGAACAATTGCGTTTTCAGCTTTCACGTTTTCATCTTTGAATTTGATAAATCGTATCAGGTAAATGCAATCGATAGGAAACAGTTTTTACTATATCGAGATTTGACGACGACGTCTGTGACCTTAAAAGCGACGTGAGCAGAGAGTATAGATTCCCCCGTGTGAGTATGAAAGTAGATGGATTGCAAGTTCTCATCACTTTCGCAGAAAAGCAGATCTGGCACAAGTCGGAGGCATTGAATAGAGTCAATTTTAGGCAAACACCCGAAGGTGAGATGAAAAAAGTCCTGACAAGAAAACTAGAATCATAGAGAAAACGATGATGATTCGAGATTATTTTTGCCCTCATACTATTAAAAGAAATATATTTCAACGTTGCGAAAAAATTCGCTGAACATTCGTCAATGACTTGAAAGATAAAGGATAAGAATCGAGTCCAATCAAATTTTAGTTCGAATATATTATGAACGTTATGGAACAATGACATTCAAACGCTGATAAAGTTGTGGCTGTCATTTTTTTTTTTTTTCTAACAAAAGCAGATTTTAATAAAATTTTTTCATTATTTGTAGCAGTAACCATTCATAATAATTTTTTAATTAAAAGTTTCAACAATAGGTATTATGTTATAATACAAATAATCCAATTATACGTTGTAACATCAGTTATTTGTTATGAAAACTTGTTCTGTAATATTCAACTGCAAGAATATGATCGTTATTTTTTGACTAATACTGTAGAATAAGGAATTCCAACTTAAAAATGGATATTAAATGTCGAACCGCAGGTCTTGAAGTGAATAAAAATATTGCGTTTCATGAGAAATTCTTAATACGCAACACAATTTTTTCGATCCTGATGTAAAAGTTAATGTTGAAATTATTCATTTCTTTTTATCCTTTAACAAAAAATGATATCCAATTTTGCTATCATGTTTACAGAATCACGTTTTTAATTTTTTTTTCTCTCGAAACGCTAATAATTCAATTTGTAGCAACAAAATTTCTGTCATCATCCTATTAGCCTTTGTGTATTACTCCCAATTAAAAAATTACACGATAATTATTTATGGAATTTACCGCTTTCTTGAATAATTAAATAATCATATCAGTATATTAACTATAGTACACGGTCGTGAAATGAATACTGATTGTTTTATGCTGTTTTTACAAATAATTAAATCAAAAATTAATTAAATCAAAAACTTGAAACTTGAAACATAATCCGTTCCGTGAAAATGGATATTTCGAATTTGAACTTTGCATGCACTTTTATGGAGTTTCATAATCACATTGATGCACAATTGTTAGATTATAGATTTTGAATTGTTTTATCGACCCATCTCCGCTAGTTATCGGTAGTTAAATCACTTTCAAGTAAACTTTTGGCAGCCCCGTGCACTAATTACCAAGGTACCGGGCATCTTTGAGCATACGACCGGCTTGTTCTCCACAATTTAGGAACCGGCGAAACTTTCAAATTGAACAGAAAATGATTCGTTAAATGCTTCAACTATCGTCAGCTCGGCGGACTAGTTAAAGTATTGGTTATAATGGAAGTCATTTTATTTGCGGCGTAACATAACAAGAGATAATTAACTTTTCTTTTCATCGTCTTTTTTCTCTTGTATTCAACCTTATTTTTCTTTACCCTCTTTATGATCCGGAAAATAGCTTTTAGTTACGTAACAAGCTACGATGGGGTAGACACAACTCGAACTTTCTCGAAATATGACTTTAAATGTATTTCAATTATCAGAGGTAAAGCGTCACGTATTTGATGAATAAAATCAGTAGTAAAAGGCCGGATACGGGCGGGCCGCTGACGTCATCAGACTTCATCATCAGACGTTTCAATAAGATTTCAAATGCAGCATCGAACAAAATTGACAAACACTGTGAGGTTTCATTTAAAGAGTTTGTTATAATTTTTGATTATGGCTGCGAGTTTAAAGAGATGTGTTAATGAAAATGTGCTGAAATGTTCCGGTTTGTGTAAGAATTGCCTTGATGTTAATTTATGAATACTCAACAAGCGACCACTCCTCCCCTGTCAAACAACACTGGGAGATGAAAAATTAAAAGAAACTGTATATACAGAGCTTCTTAACTTGCGAGAGGGATGCAACGTTAATAAAAAAATAAAGTTGCAGCGTGCGAGAAGTTGCCGGTTCAAGTAATCGAGCACTAAAACGAACGAAACAAGTGAATGAAAATGAATAAGATACAGATAGATGAACAAAATTTGCACTCACTTTTGCGTGTTGGCTATATTTTCTATTATACAGCCAGGCTTTATATCACCCATATTTGACTTTCTCGAAGCTTTCGCCTTTTTCGCTCGGTTTCGAATGGCCTGAAAATAAAGAAGAGAAAAAACGTTTACACTCAAAGTGCTTCAGGTGGAATTAAATATTATTACCAATTAACTTTCTTTTTATCTCCCAACCACATTTCGAAACATTACTACGACATTTTTATCGATCGAATTTCAAATCACCGCAGAAAGCAAAATTTGATGGCGATAAATATGAAACATATAAAGCAACTGCTTTAAAAAATGTCACTACAGATAAGAACTTTTAACTTGCGAGCGAATTTTTTTCTGTTATCCAATTTATTCGCACTATATGAGATAAATTATAAATTTTAGCGTGAGGATTTTTTCGGAATAAAAAAACAGTTTGTTAGTTTTTATTGCGCAAGTAAAATTATACCGGGTATGAATATTAATCCTATTACCATCCTCCTCTCTTAGCGGACTATCTAGAAACTTGTTTCTACCTTAGATTACTTTTCATAATCCATTTTATAAGCTGGCTATGAAAACAAACATTCTGTTTGTTTTAGAATGTAAATATACGGAAAACGAATTTGCATCAATTAATTTCCAATCAATTCCAAATGGCTTTGAATTCACTCGTTAACGAATTATCTCCTTCGAAATAGCATTTATTAATGCTCCAGATATTTCTGTTGTTTTAGTAGGATTAGTTAAATTGTTAACACTTGTAAAAACAAACATATATGTATGCCTATATAAACATATATGCAACACATTTTTTTTAAACAACCTAACAAGCTAAAAGTTTGTATTGTGAAATCGATTTTCCGTCATCGTTTGAACAAATAGATTTGAATAAATAAAAAGATGAGTGGAGGAAAATTGACTTTCATCAATGTTCCTAGAATAAAAAGTGAAACGATTTGTATAGTTTCAATCATCAGTCCGAAAATTTCAACAATGCCAATAATTTTAATTGAACTTTTTTTTCATCTAAAGACCGAACGTTAAACTATACAAATCATAGGCCAGATTAAATAGCATTTGCAATCTGATAAGCCGTCTCAATAGAACGTGCACATGATATAAATTTAAACTGTACGCAGTTACGTTATTCACTAATGAATTCGTACATACACTGATTCATACGCAGTTAATAAACAGTTCAACGCTTGATATGTGCGCAGTCGATTCGTACACAATTTAACATGTAAACAATGTATTCCATGGTATTATTGGTACACTTAGTACAGTGTCCGTTGTTTACTGGTGTGTCACTTATTATTCTAATCACACGAGATCCTTCTTAGTGAGTATATAATTTGGATCTTAGCAAGCTAACAATTGGTATCAGTTGTTACAACGCATTAAACAAATCATTATATCTGTGTTATTTAAACGACCTCGTGAAAGTTCACTGTAACAGAAATTCAATCTCTGAAGATGAGAAAAAACATTAGGAAAAATGTATATAAAAAACGGGAGATGGAGAGGAAATATTTATCGTACCTTGAATATGTTGTAGTAAAGGAACACCATCATGATGCAGGGAATGTAAAAACTGGATAAGCTGGAGTAGATGATAAAGTCCGTATTGTAGAAGAGGCAAAGATCTGGTGTCCGTTCAGGAGTATTATTCAGTCCAAGAACAATAGGACTACCGATTGCAGCCGATATTGCCCACACTAACAGTATCGTTAACCACACTCTTCTATTGTTCTTGTGCTTGGCGTACTTTATTGGCTGGGTCACCGCTATGTATCTGCAATTCAAATTTAAGCACTGTTTTCGACGACGAACTGCCGAACTGTCGAATGATCATTTGTCAAAAAAAATCCTGACACAATGTCCAATCGAGTCGGTCTTTATAAGGCTATGTCAGCTGTTATATCGAAAATTTGTGGACGAAATTCACTTCATAGTGTACCAACAAGGCGAACCGAAATTGTTTCAATAATTAATCCGAAAAAATGATTCTATTATCTAGACGGCTTCAAATGGCACGAAGTATTGATATTCGCTTGAGTTATTCGAAAGTGCTTGACTCAGGCATCGTTATCTCAGCTATTCTGCTTTCAGAAGTAGTAAAAGGACTCAATTTTCATAAATATTGGAAAATATTCAATGTTACGAGTTGACGCAATATATAACATCTTGATGTTCGATGCTAATATAATCACAGTATTGCAGTAACTTTTTCGGTCCCCTATGTCTACGACACCATTCGGATAATAAGAACAGCTGGCATATAAAATTCTTTTCAATTTCATCTACTTATTACACTGAATCAATTAACTTTAAAAATTAAGAAAAAATTCATACACTTAGTTGATTAAAGTAATTAGGTCATTCAAGGGTTCACAAAAAATATATTCAAAACTTGGATCTTATTAGTTAAAATCTTATGGTAATTATAATGTGACCATTAAACATGCTTTTTCAGTGTTAAATTTGGAAAAAAATGATATTGAAAATGAGTACTTTTATGTGCAGTTTTGCTAGAAACGATTTCGTATACTAAGGAAAAAAAAATGTAAAATTCACCTTAGTTTCATGATGAAAGTTAAAATATAAACTGTTTGCACGAAAGTCAGTTTAATAAAGGTTTCGAAAATGAACTCGAAACAGTACCAATTAAGGATATTTGATGATGAACATCGAAGAAATTATAGCAACCCGAGTGTTTCAGGTTATAATTATAAATATTTTCAAGTAATAGAGTTTGATGTCAGATAGAAATAATTGAAGACTCGGATGCAATTACCGGACTTGCGCTTTTTGAATAAGAAAAAAAAAACTAACGAGAAAATTTTGGAATTCGATTTTTGAATTCATTAAGTGGCGATGTTTATTTTGACCTGCAGAATAACTTTGCCATTCAAATTCATATCGAACTCAAACATTTCCTCGAAACTGGTTTGTTTTGAAAACATAACCATTCAAGTGTAAGTCTAATCATTGCATCCCAGTCTTCAATTAATTTTTTTTTTCATAAATTAGTCAAAAATAATTGAATTAATAATGAGAAAATCGAACTATTGATTGTTTTCTATTGTTTCAAGCTTGATTGATAATTTGATTTCAAATTTAATGGTTTTTATTTGGACCAGTGATTCTGAAGTCCGAACTACTTTAAGTGTGAAAATGAACATCATGGTTGCTCGGGATATTGGTAAAAATTTTTGTACCGGAGCTTATTACTGCATCGTGTATTGTGTACTACTGTGGTAAACGCTGTTTGTACAGAAAAAGCTATACACTAGTTCCAATATTCCAAGTCATATCACGTAAACCAAGAAAGTTGAACAAATTATTATTCTTTTACTTTTTCTTTTTTCTTTGGATTTCGCTTGGGTTGCTATTTCTCTTCAATTTTTTTGCCCGAGATTTTTCGTCGACGACCGATGAAGATTTCGCATTCGTGTCCAAAAACACAAAACAACAGTCGGGTCTTGCAATTTTCCGTCCTGCCGAAAAGAAACCGATATCGGAACTGCGCGTCGTTGCAAAAACTGGCGCATTCGGTAAACTAACCTGTCTATTGATATAGCCACTAAATTGAAGATTGAACTCGTGCTGCACGTCACGTCCATTGCTATGTAAAAATCACACACGAATCCGGGCAAGCTCCATGCGCCGTTTACCTGCAATCAGAAACAAAAGTTTTTTTCTTTTAGACAATTCAAGTTAATCTCACACGTCAGTTTGTTTTTTTCTACATGTTATTTTAACGAAGTTTTCCAATTAACCTCATTTAATCAATTTTTTAACATCGTTGGTCGGTGTACTTTTCATTCGGAAAAAAACTTGTATAGAAAATATTAACTTAGTATTAACTAGTTTTCTCAACATTTTTCATTTAAAAGAAAAAGAATCCTGATTTTTAATAGCTTATTTAATTCAGCTTTGAAGTGATTGATATATTACTTTGCTTTTGCCGGGACTATAATGTGCGTGGATATATACAATACGTTCATATTTCACAGTTTGTTGAGACCATCGATATTTCTGTGTGATTTACATGTGCACGTCACCCATTTGGGTTATTATTTATTGTTCTAATCTCTCTAATCGTACTGACCAAAGTTCATAAGTTTAAAAATCTGTTATGTCTGATAAGTCAAAAGTTTGGAGATTATTTTTGAAGCATTGTTTTAGGTGATGTTTACAAACAATACGAGATAAAGAATTTATGAAAACCTTTTTGGTTGCTCGAGTTGACAACTATTGCAGAAAATTTGTATTACTTTCAACAGAGTTCAGCTATCTTGACTATTCAAAAAATTTTGTATTCTTAACAAAAAAATGCTTTGAAAGTTCACATCTCAGACTTTCAAATTAACTTGACTATTTTTCATTGCAAGTGCATGCTTCTCCTCTCTTCTTTCGTAGGTTTCAATCTTTTTTGTTGAGGTGTGGTGAAAAAGTTTGTCTTTGTTCATTTTCAAGCAGAAAGTCATACACTTTCAGAGGACTGTTCTTTAACTAAATGAAGAAAATAGCTATATGTACTAGATAAAATTAAACAAAATGCTTCAACTTCTGAAGCTTCTAATTGCCGGCTTAATGAAAAAGCTATTTGAGCCTGTGATGAAATTTTAATTGACAAAAAGTTGCAGCATAACAGATTACAAGATAATTTGTAGAATAAGGTATATAGTTGACTTGGAATATTACATGAGCAAGCTTGATGAGTAACTGTTATTGCAAAGGATTTAGACGATGTTAATTTTATTGTAAGCCACTAGGTTCTTGGGATTGAAACTTCCTTATCGTTCCTAGTAACATTATATCAATCATCGATACACCATATAGGCCACGTTGAACACGAATTCTGTAATTTACAATTCACTATCACGTACTATGGTGGCAACTATATTACTAGCGCATAATGAACATATCGATAACAACCGCATTAGAGAACGAAGATATAGATTCGGCAAAATTGATATGACCTGTGAACAAACGAGAGGCAGCCACTCCGGCGAATGCGTCAGCTAATACACTTTCATATATACGATACGCGTAAATCGCTTTATGATGCCACATCAAAATCGTGCGTCTCGTATGAGCTCGGGTCGATAGTGATTCGTGATAATCAGCGTAATCCAGGGTGTATAAAAAAAATGAAAGAAAGTGTCCTCGATGAAAACGAAGTCGCTCTATTCATAATCACGCAGACCAAATCGCTCTTGTGTACCCGATGAATTAATATCCCTAAGAGGGATTTAAAATTATAATGCATTACGTGATTTGGTGTAAATGTGATATCATTTGAATGAGATTCATCAGCAGAAAAGTATATTTTCCTCGGTTCAAGTTAATTAAAAGATTAGGATAGGGTTGAGAGGGAAGGATTTATTTCATCGCAATTGCGCCATCGCTGGGAAACGTAATTGGTTCAATTTTATGAAATTCCTCGTTACACTAGTGGTACGTTATCATAATCGTGATGATAATGGAACGCTTTTTTTTGGACGTGGCTCGCCGTCCGAATGATCCCGCAAAATACCATTTGTTCCAGAAGGCGCGCTGCTGCCAGCATTAAACACACGTTATTACATTGATGTCATTACATCTGAATTCTTCGCAATCTGGAGCGTCATCGTTGCAAGGCAACTTTAAACTTCCGGACGATATACGAACTCTAATTAAAAATGTTTGTTCCGTTTCCTCTAGGGGGTTTTCTTCAATAACGGCATAATTCTGTTGGAAACTTTTTATGCGACAAAACAAACAATCATGTCAACATATTAGTGGCATTATACACAGTTGAGTAAGCAGCGCACACAGAACAGACTGTCGCCTGTGAAATTACAAAGTCAAATTCAATAGAACGAAAGCGATTTTGTCAGTGAGCGAAATCTGCTGGTTATTAAAACCCCTGAACAATTGTTGATACACTCTCGGGCCGTGCCGTCACGTATTTACGATGTTTAATTATACTTTGACAATGTTTTACTTTTCCGCATTTAAGTGAAATTGCAGTTGGTATATAAAGTCAAATGTTAAAGTTTATTTTACATTTTTTAAAAAGCAGTCAAGCGAAAATATGCAAGCATATTTTGAAATGACCAGTCGATCGATTTTAGAGACTCACGTTAACGCAAATTTATAACGTTTTGAAAATTCGAGTGTCCCAAAGAGGTCTCGATCGAAATAACAAGATGTTTTGCTGTCATTCAACTGTACATTTAACAGACAGACCAGCACACACAATGTCGCTACAAAATTTAAAAGTAAGATCACCTCGAATTTCCATGATGTCTACTCTCAAAGTATATTTATTGTTACAGTATCGAGGACCAACATTATAAAACCATCAGCATGTTCGACGGTTGCATTAACATTTGATAACGAATTCATGGACGTCTTTGACGTCGGAACCAAAGTCGTCCTGCGAGTGCTCAAAAGTCGACCTTATTCAAAAGTTACTTGTGTGATGTTGATGATGTTTTGTATTCATTTAAGTACAATTTTCGAAACGTACGTTTCTACCGTATATAAAAAAGAATTACCGCTTTTTTTTTTTGAGGCAATATTTTATTGTAAAAATGAAAATAATTTTATAATAAAATATCTAGGGGCGTAGCTTCTATGTCCAATAAAAATTAAAAAGAGACAATTTTTTCGACGACATTTTTATTCAAAATTTTAGTGGATATTAAAAAGTGAAAAAAAAAATTGTTTCATTAACAGTATTACATTCATGAAATTTGAAATTGAAACGTTTATTGGCTTGTGTAATTAACATTAACGAGTGGTCGTAAAAATAATGAAAATTTTTTGTTAATACGAACTACAGGTGTAGTTGCAAAATCTATGCGCAGTCACGTGCTTCGTTTGGTCTGTATAATGTAATATTCACAATCCAAAGAGTAATTTCGTCAACACAATTGCAATTGTGTAAGTGGAGTCTAACGAAATCGTACGTGACTCGTGCGAGGTAAGATATATTATTCAACCATAATATACTTGCCCAATTCATTTCCGACGGATTATTTATGATAATGTCGTTTAAATTATAACTGATTAGAATTTTTGTTTGAACACTTCTACAATTGTCAATTTCGCGTGACTTACCATTTTTTACATTTGTAAATGTCTGTCGAACTTAATCGACATGGAAGTTTCGACCTTCTAACGTGGGTGGTCTTATCTTCCCTTGTACACAAAAATTGACATGTCAAACTTATCGAATTTCCTTGATACCTTCTGAAATGTATAGAAAATGTTTTTGTCAATATTGTGCCAATACGAATGATTACTTGTCCACTGTATTTACCAATTTAAACACAGTGACACTGAAAAGTTTATATGATCTTGATGTAATATTGGGTTTGTTGAGCTTTGACTGAACTAATTGCATATAAATCAAAACAACCAATTAACACTTTGTTTACTTTCAAGTTCATTTTTCCAGATGTAGGACATTTGACGTAAGATTTTTCATTTCCGAAAAAAATGATATATAAATTAAAGCAATTTTGTCGTAAATCTTTCATCTTGGCAAATTTCTTTGAAAAATCAATTGCACCCAACTACGTCATCGCCAGGTTATTGAAAGAGGCAAGAGAGTGAAAAGTTTCAAAATCGTTTCGCAGTGTAACACTCTGATAGCGTTACGGTGTCTACCTTCTTTTCAACATTCTCTCTAAATTCTGATATTAGGTCTGGGTTCAGGTAGATATGAACCAATCTCGAAGCAAAAATGAAAACAGTCGATGAAAATTTGTCGCTCGTGGTTCATTATGTTGTTATAAATTTGTTTAGTAAATTTCCATCATATTTTTTTTTAATTTCACAAGCTTTTATGCTGTTTACAAATGATGATAAAATAAAGTGGAAAATCCTCTTTCACATTATACATATTTTGTCTGCATTTTGAGAAGAAATTTTTTAGTTCATTTGTTGAAGATTTTCTTTGTCAAGCTGACATTTTTACACATTCTCCCACAAGTATAAAATAACTATCTTTGAAATATGAATGAAAACATAAGGTTAGGAAATTCGACTTTCACCGTAAATTTTCACCGCTGGTAATTTTAGGATTTCAAAGTTTAGAAATGATGGTTTCACTTAAAAGTAAATTGGCCGAACACGAAGCAAGGTAGCAAGGCACATAGGTGACGGCTTGGATTGAGCTGTTATCATGCGATATTGTACGTCAGTTCAGATAAACCGACTAAAGTGATATCAGTTTCAAAGCCAACCCCCTGAAGCTCCATTCTAATACCTTCAGCACGAAATACATCTTGAATTCTTTGCCGAATTAAGTTGAAGTACAGAATAATACGAAATTGATTTGAAAATAAATGCCATCTGATACTGCTAGCAAAATTATACGCACTCGTATTTAGAATCAGCAGCTTAATTTTCGGCACCCCAAAGTAGCTACGGCATCGCCTCTCTCTCTCGATGCAACGCATATTAGACCATAACTTCATGTAAACTTTCTGCTATGTATGAGCATAGAACGGCAGATTTGCTTGGCGTAAATCCAGACGCGGTCACGATCCGTACTTGCATAGTTTCAGCTATGATATAACCGTTACGTTGCTCTTCGAAATGCATGTCCAGTAAGTGGTCCAGGTATTTCTAATATCATTCTAAGTGCGATCTGATTCACTATAATTGAATCTCTAGATTCTGATCCCATGCAATTATGCCGTACCGAGAAATTCAAAACAAAAAATAGAACAGAACCAGAAAAATCATCAGCATAAATTTCGTTAGTTAAATATTTTTTGATGAGTCATTGCTCCATTAGATGCATCCGAAATTTTACCCCGTTTATATTCAGTGAAATTAATGTTCAAGTTTAATTGTTCTCACGAACGGTTCAAACGGTTTCATAATGATTCTTCTGTACCTGTAGTTAAAACAGTTGCGAACATGACAGCATTGAGAGACGTTTGAATCATTCCCCGGAATAATAAGAAATCAGAAGGATATTCGGCTACAATCTTTGTGTATAGTAGAATGATACACAGTGCGCTATAATTTAGAACGTTTGAGTTGACATCCAAGCTTTTTAGAAAACATGAGCTTTAGTATGCGGATAATGAATTCCGTAAATTCTTGACGGCAAGCTACACTCCCTGTGTTGCGCAGAATTTATAAAGTTTTATTCATCAGAACTAAAGCAGACGCTTTGAAACAGAATGCTGTTTTAGATCCATTTCAAACTGTTGGATTCAAATTTTCGTGACAGAAAGCATTTTGGGACGCAATTTTAAATCAAATTCGTTCGATATTGATTGATGTAACTAATTAAATTGACATTAAAAAGTAATGTCGGATTAAAATTACTGTTAAATTGATGGCGTACAATTATTTCACATCACGATATTACATTGAGTGTGGTACTTTTGGGTCGTAGTATTTTAATGACATTTTCGTCTAATGACCGGATTTCAAATGACATTCTGAGTAAATATATATATATTGGAGCATAAAAGTCACGACCTGTGTTTAATATAATTCACTCATTTAACATCGGCAAGAATAGAGTCAATATTCGGTAGAAACCAGTTACCGGAAAATGGTGTGGTATCTTTAGGAATATAACGATATTTTGAAGTTATATCAATCTTAATCACTTTGAACTCCATTTGGAGTGTAAATTTGTTCAAACTAAATTACGAATAGGTTGCGTAAACCTATTTGCTAATAATTTGAATAGTGTATATTTAAAAATTCGATGTTGTAAAATCCAAATAATTTTCTTTTTTTTATGAAAATAAAATATGTGGTTAAACTTTCTACTAAAATAATACAGAACGTATTGGAAATGCGTAAACTGAAAAAAATTTATGACTAACAAATGAAATTCAAGAGTTAATTAAATTATTTATTTCTGTATATTTCATGCTAATCGAATAAATTTTCACGTACATGGAAAACTAGATGAGAACTAGAAAAGTAGAAAAAAAGGAAAATGTCACGATTCGTGATAAATTATGTACTATTTACTGAAACATGAAGAAACTTTGAACTAGAAATGTAATTTTAAAACTGTGTTTGATGCTCAGGTACTTTGATTTTAGTCATTACAAAACTATAATGACTTTTAAAAGTGGATTGCATTCAGAGGAAAACACGCGAAAACTTTAACAAACCGTTCTGGCTTCATTCAAGCTTATTTCGAATAAACAGACTAATATGACGTTTCTTACGCCCATTTTCTCGTCGAAGATAACGAGCATCGTTTTACCGCGACGTTAATAATGGACTCGCTGGCGAGAATCGTATTATACCGTGACTATCGTAGATAGAGTGGTGAAACAGAAATTAGCGGCAGGTGTTCAACGAACTTGCGTATGTTCTTTTTTTTTTCATTCAAATTCAAAACAGAGTTTCTCATTAAATTACCAAACATTTCCTCGATCAGTAACTTTTATTTGACAAATGTTGATATATTTTCGTGAAAAGAATAATTATTTGAAAAAAAGTTGTTATAAATATATATGATTTTATTTCATTGGATTTTTGAAATATGATTCCACTCAAAATTGACGGAAAATTGTGAATTTAATTAGTAATCATGTTGGATAAAAACGAGGAACTGAAATTTTGCCGCTACAAGAGTAATATATGAGAATTGTCCAAAAACCTCTACCGAAGCGTGAACGTGTTTGTGTATTATCGATTTTTTTCAGGTTATTCATCGCCAACTGTTACATTTAGGTTTTCGAAAATCCGTGAGAATGGTTCCGCAGATATGGACGTACATTTCGATGGCAAAAATTGAGAACGCTATCGAACCAACAATACATTCTCAAATCGATTGCTTCAGCCAAACTAGGCAGCGCTACGCGTGAATACTTTGATAGTCGTACAGAATATACAAGGAAGACATTCGTACGAAATATTTTTCGTCTAACCCACTATCCATTTTCTTTCGAATCGTTAAAATTGTCACATAATTTCACGTTTATATCGGGAGCATCCTTATTGTTCTAACGTCAAAGAAACTTCATTGTTTCGAATATTATTTAAATAAAATGAGTGATCGAAATGAACGTTTTATATAGTGCATAATGAATCACTTTGGGATATATGAAATTTTAATTTGATGGATATTTAAGAGGAAAAGTTGAAAGGGAATAAATTTCAAGAATCTGTAAATTGCTCACCATCAAAAATCGTATAATCATAAACGTGTAGGCGAAAAACCTCTTCTCGCCGGTACAGTGTATGAATCGATATCCAAAATGATTCAAATACATTTTTGAAAGCTTAAAAGCGGTCCCTGCAGGATCCTACTTTGTGTGCAAGATCCCTTTATCGGGGACGCATCATGCCTTATTTATTCTAACCAACCAGAGCCGAGGAGAGACGTGCCAGGGATACTGTGAATATTATTCCGAAATAGAAGGCAGTGTAGCTTTGCCGATGGCAAAATGTTGAATTTATTGAGAGCATGGTGCGCGTATTTACTGCATCCTGACCTAGAATTACTCATTGCAAAATCTGGCTTCCGTAAAATGGTTCCACTCAAACAGTTGTAAAAATAATAAATCTCTGAATGACAACCATTATTCTTTTGCTTCTGCGGGATAAAAAAAATCGAAATTTAAAACAGAAGAGAACGTATGAACATGTAAAAAAAGTTGACGATAAAATTTTTATGAGTCTTGTGTTTCGTTCAAACTATATCACGAGAAATGAATGTCGGAGAATTGCAATTTTGCTGCTGCAATTTCTTCGGTGCGCGATGAAACTACGGAAATCTTCGGTTGTAACATATCGCATCTTTGAAAGTCGTAAGTCTGTGTCTAATTCATATTTTAAAAAGCCAATCGCACCGCTATTCACGTCCACGTAAAAGTAATTCAGCGAAGTGATTGGTGAAGCACAATTTTTCCTAGTCTGGACTTTTTATGAGTTGGCAAGCGGCCCAACCGAGTGGTTGTAGCCGATATCATCTAATAATGCTGCGCTCAAAACAACGCTGGAAGAGATGCAACACACGCGATCACAAATGTGTTAAAAGAACAATCGACCAAGTGTATAAATTAAAGAAGCCCCAGAAAAAAGAACTAACAAATGTAATTGATTCATGGAAAAGTTTTCGCAATTAAGGAGAATGATATTTTTTCGGTAATTTATACTTTGGTGGCTGTTTGGATTCAATGCGTTGAATAATGAGCCATTTTAATCGTCGAGATATTCGCAAACTCATTCAAACTAAAAACATCCTCCAATTGATCGCGAACTTTTCTAATTCCCGGTGATTGTCCGGACTTAATAAATTAACGGTCATAATTTTTCCGGATGAAATTAAAAAGTTCGACAGTAACAATCTGATCGGAGGGCCGAATTCAAAAGCCAACGTGGATAACGATCGGCAGTGCTTGAATTCGGGCTAACAGTGACACACGAAGCCCATGCAGATGTTGGTCATTTGTCTGCCTCGGGATTATTTTTTTAGCCGCTCGATCGTAATCAATTTTCATGTAAAGGCGAAACAAAACAAGCCTAATTTTGCTCTCAGACAACATATATATATGTTGCGACAATTAACACCGGCCGACAAACACGGTTCATGTAAATTGTTCCCGTGTTTACTTTTTCGTCAACATAAATAGAACTGTTAGCAGTTAAACAAGCAGGCTCCGACGGAGACTGCAAAACTTCGAATTCATCGGTTAAACATTAGTGATTTTAATCGTTTTCGTTGAAGCGATTACGCTCAACTGCAGCTTCCGTGGAAGATAAACACAATTGTAAGTTTAGTAAAGATCGATAGCAACCGAAGGTCGTGCAAGACAGTGAACGTCAATTTCATCGGTCAAAAAGCCGTTAATTCTTGGACCAAAGTAGATGTATGACTTGTTGCGATATTGAATCCACGAACTTTGGTTGTTACACGAGCGCCTTGCCAGCGAAGACAGTCGAACGCTCGATGAGATTCTTGATAAAATAGATAACCCGTACCGCCGGCGTTCTTTTCTCTATCCACGATGACTTTGGCACGCTAGAAGTTGAAACAAAATAAAAACTTGAGTTAAAAGTCGAGGACTTTAGAACTCGTTTACATTTTGCAATTTGGATCAATATTGTTGGATGTTAAAATAACTGCAATGAAAGTAATTAGCAAAAGTTCAAAGAACGAAACGTCACGAATGAAACTTCAGCATTTGAAAAAAAAGAAATTGTTTGATTCTCTTTTCAGTTGAGCGACGGGACAAAGAAAAAGTGAACATTTGATATAATGAAGATGTATTGAAATTTGATAAAAAATTCTTTCCTCGTTTCTTATTTGCCTGGTGCTTCTTGCCTGCTTAAACAGATTTGAACTTTGAAAAAAATTTTTACGTCAGAAAAGTTGTTTGAACGTGCCATTCGTTAATTTGGCTATGAAAACTAACGGGAAAGTTAATTTAATTTATCACGAAGGGTACGCTGTTTCAATCACAATAACTTATACTCAGATGGAATATGATTATTAATTTTGTATGAAGTATAATTATCAGGCGCTTCACACGTCCCGTATTTGATGTCATCGCGCAATTATGGTACCAATTATAGCGTTTAATAGTTAAAATTGAACATCGCCGGCTGAAAGTACACTTTTTGAATTTGGCATAGGAGGCGAAATCTTTTTTAAAATGTTTCTGTCACGTTATAAAAGATAAAATGGAACGAGCAAAATGTGAACTATTTTTATGGTCAGTTTAAATAGAATTTACTTTACATTACTTCATAACTTTCAAAAGCTTAAAGAACTTTCCGGGTAAACGACCCAGATGATATTCAGAGTAAACTTTTCAAACTAGATTTAATATCAATAATAAGAAATAAAACAAAAGTATTCATAAATTATAATGAAAATTTTGGACATTGTTTAGCTGCATTGATTGAAACTTCATATGCAATTTCGATTTCCGTGTTTTATTATTTGTAAAAACCACCCAAGACAAGATGTAACATATACAAGTTATTTTGAATAATAATTTTCTCTTGCAAACGATGTAAACGATGTTATTGCAAACGTAATATATTTATTAAGGAAATGTATATTTTGTTCAGCAACAGTGCGTTAGATGATTATACTTTTTCTTGGAAAATCAATTTTCCCAAAAACCTGCGGATGTTTATCGACACAAAATTTTATAAATAAATTATTTATAAATTACACAGTTTCAAAAATTTTGATGTTCATTAACATTAAAATAACTCGATTAACTTGTTAATTACCTTTACTAAGAACATAAATACACGAAATTTATTTATATAGTTTGATGATAAAAGCGTCAAGGGACAGGGTCTTTTTAGAAAGCTCTATTCAAATATTAACGATACTTTTTTGACCAAAATAGTTCCGCAGAGTTTAAGTGAAATAACCAAATGTTTGGTCATCCATATGCCATATACATATTTCAAGTAGTAAAAAGCAAAATTGTGTCAGACAAAAGATGATTAAACTTAAATTCATTCATGTGTTCAAAATTAAATGGGTCAGCGCGCAAAATTATACGTTTCATATACTTTTCTCCAGCTGTATACAAATTTGGTGTATAGTTCAACTATATCAGTAGTAAAGCCTCTGATTGGTTCAGAAAAGCGATTGTTGAATGCAGACCTCAATCCGCGTTTTAAAAAAATTGAATTGGTCTATATATAACGCGGTTTATAGGCGTTTCTAACCTCACGCACATGCGGATTATTCTCTACGACATCGACAGAACGCGGAAACACACATGAAATGCAATAATCCGCACTCGTACATTCACGTGATAATTATACTCAATGACTGTAGCAAGTTTAACGAGGTTATCGAGCACCATTATCGTGTCATATAAAATGCCGCGAAGCATTAGTTTCAAATTCCGCATTACACTCTACCGCCTGGTGTAACGCGCGATCATCAGCCAATAATTGGGAATTTTTTATGCGAAGCTCCGTGTGATAAGGTCCCCAATGGTTGCATTGTAATAGTACATAGATTAGGATGATAGCACGCTGCAACCAAATCAGAGATAAATTATCTATTCATTAGGATTCCATAGATAAAATTTTACAAATTAAAAATAAAACTTGTTGCGAGTCATTTTTTCTGTACAAAATAACTTCGCTGAAAAGTTCATTCATTGCAGCTATAATTAATTTGTGAGCAGATCCAAAGTAGATTCATTACGCGCTATCGCGTATTCGGCACCAAACTTATCGCGCTGAAGGTAAATTTAATTGATCATTTTGTTATTCACGCCGTGCAGTTCTCTGTGAGCTGGTCTTTTCGCCGTCATTTTCTCCGGTCGTTTTTTTTTCTTTCTTTCTTTTACTTTTTTTATTGGCATATCCAAAACGTGACAAAAAGATTGAAATGCTTGTCCGAAGACTTTTTTTTACGAATTATAAATACTTGTCAGTTGGTTCTTTTTGGTGCAAACCAATTATGATCCGACAAAGAGATGACATCATAATTGGTTCTACGTTCAAAGCCAAAGGCGACAAGAGCTTACGAAATGTAAGCAACTGAGAGATTTAGGAGATTAAACTTTTCATCGACAAAAAACCCCAAGAAAACTGCAATGACAGTGAAATTTCGTCACGCTGTAACTTGCCGCTTCTGATTCAATTAATCAACAGACTTAGCAAAAAAGTGATACATGAAATATCACTAATGGAGGAAAAAGGGAAAGTGTCAATAGTATACCAGGATCTTTTTAGAAGATTTGATGCTCGACAAAATTGAGTTGGCATTGTTCTTGCTGTTCTCTGTTAGAGGTGTGAAAACCAATTTACTCTTGGAGCTGTTGCCTCAACTTCTTAGACTTATCAACTGTATATATTTAATTTCAAATTGAAATGCGAGGATGTTTCAAATTAAATGAAATCCTACAGTTTCCGTATGGGGTCAAGTGAAATTCGAACTATATATACTGCACTCGATATTTGCATTTTCAATATCTTCAGCGTATTCGAAAATCGACTGTATTAAATGCTTCTAATTTGAATTTATACTTTTTGTTTACTTTTTTTTCATCAAGGTGGAAGTTTGCTGTGATTCATTGCGAAACGGGTAATTGTTTCGTCTTTCTTATGGACCATTAAGTTATTATACTAAATAATATCAAATGACATTAAGAAGTAATTAATATTCTTGTGGGAATACAAATGTCATGCGGTCGTAAACTGTAATCCAATCTTCGCCGACTTGGCGTTTCCCACGAGTGCATCAATTTTCAAAGTAGCAAAGTCAAGATCGATTGATTTCAAAAGTTGTTTCCGAACAAATTGCTTAAATGCAATTGATTCGAACTATTCGTATGTTTCGGACTATTCGAATCAAATCAAAAGCACACAGTCCTTAAAAGTAATTAATCAATTATCTGCGTCCCGCGTCCGAGAGTTCATACAATTTGAATAATTTGCCGTGCAGCAAATTATTTCAACATTCGCTCGACATGATAAGGTTCAGTTTATAAGTACAGTCATTTGTTTTACTTTCTAATAGTATCACTTGGGAACAGTTCGCGCAGTTTCGTCTGCAGCAGCAGATTTGATATTCTGCTTTCTCGTTGTTAATTGCAATTAAATTGATTCGCACGCCAACCGACTTCGTTTAAAATCCAAAAACTAGCTTCCGAAGTTCATCTAAGTGAAAACTTCGCAAATGATGTAGAATGCCTCCAAGGAAATTAACCCATTCTAAGACTCTTTGAAATGTGTTGCTGAATAAGTAAGAGAGACATTAAGGTTGAAGTGTAAATGTGTTTGCAAAGAAAAGTGCGATGAACTGTCATTCATTAGATGATTATGTAGCCTCTATATTCATTAATTCTAATTACATGTTATGAAACATATTTATACTGTGGAAAATTGCACTTAATAAAAAATTATGCATTTTGAACAATCCAGAGAAAACAACATTTTACATTTTGAATATTGTTATAAGTAATGTAATGTAATGTTATAATGTAATGTTATACAGTGTAATGTTATAAAATTGAAATAAATATAAAATTTCAGTAAAATAATTTAATAACACGACTATAAGTCAAAAAACATTTTTTTGAAATTGATTATATATTGAAGACAGGGTAAGTTTAAATATTTGGAAATGTCAACATTATTATATTGATAAAGGTTGTAATTTTACGTTTTTTGTGAAATAAGTTTGACAACTTTTAGTTTTTTTCCAAACCAGAATACTGTTTGGAATTACGAATTGAAACATTACAATTTGTTCCTATATAACTAACAAGGTCGATATAAATTACTGAACGTGTTTCAGTGAGAAAAAAAATTTATGCCTTGCAAAATGAAATTTACACCCCGTAGTGTTTAACAGCAATATATAGTGTCGTATATTTGATTAAATGATACATTAAATTGTATTTACACATTAAGTGAGAAAAATTTATTATGCACTCCTGGTTAATGGTTTTCAATGGGATAAAAGTTTCATATCCTAAATCAAATTCGGTTCCATAAATTATGGTAATGCGCGGGAGTTATTTCTACTATTACTCCGTTTTTACTTTACAATATAAATCACTTTACGAATCAATTATAATTTGCATCTCTATTCAATTTATTTAAAAATGATATTGCATAAATTAAAACGCAACGATTCTAATTGCTACGAAATAATGTACAATTTCGCGGGCCATAATTTTATTCGAACAAAAGCCCGGTATGAAAATTCGACGTATATCCAAAAAGTTAGAATTATGTAAAAATGTTGAAATACAATTTCAAGAGTGTTGAAAAAAAAGCAATGAACGTCTGTACGACTACAAACACCTGACAGAAAACATGAAAAGTTTTTAACTAGAAGTGTGCCAGAAACTTTTTTCATATAATAAGAGAAAAGAACATGTTCGTCAAAAACGAAAAAAAGGAGTTCTGTGAGAGAAAAGAATTCATTTGAAATAAAGTGTTCATGAGTTTATTGGTATTATTGGATGTGCTAATACCAAGGAATTAATAGCAATTTTTTTTTCTAGAAAGTCAACAGTAGAAGCTCAGCAGTGGCACGCTGTAAGCAAAAACTTATTGAATCTCGGTAACAATTTTGGCTGAATAGAGTGGATCACGTAGAGCTTCAATTGTAAATATTATGTTAAATCTTATGTGAAAGGAACAATGGACGAACGCCTATTATTGTGGTATTCAACTAGAAGATAAAGATTTCGCTTCAATGCTGCATTGTTACATAATGCTTTTATTTGAAAGCCTTCTCCATAGAAGCAATGGTCATCCTATGGGAAATACACGTCAAGATAAAATAAATAAAAACTCATTCTACAGAAAATTTTCAATACAGTATTACTTCGAAACGCACAACGCAGCAGGTAAAACGATTTCCTTTTCATTTACTAGAAATTTCTTTATATACAAAACTGATTGTCAATTTTCTCAATTTTTATGAATTTATTGTCATTATGTAGTCAAAATGTTCAACATGATATTGACAATTATGTCGATTAAGCTTCGTTGAAAGCTTCAAAAATATTGCTCATTACACTGATAGCAACTTTTTGACAGAGAAGTTTCTTTACCTTTAGCTACTCGATGTAACATGTATATACACGTTTCTAGTAAACTTTTCTAATGTAATGTGCAAGTTATCGTGCTGTGGAGTAATCAATTAACTTGCAAAGTTCCTTAAATCGAATGATGAAATTCTATTTTAAATACGCTTTAATTTCAAACGTTATAAATGTAATATAATTTTACATTCATTTGGAAACTTTTGAAATTGTAAAATTGGTATTATATTACATCAAACTTATTCATTCGTTCATTTATTTTTTCAGGTAATATTCTGAACAACTGTAACAGAAATTTACGAAAGCGTTAAGGTGGAAGTAAAGTAAATACATCGTGTTTTCATTAGTGGTCTCAATTCTTGGAAGAGCAAAAAGAGATGATCTGAAATTCTTTGCACACCACGGTGTAACATGAAAAGACAAATAATTATTTATAAAGCTGATCAAATACTGGTGCCAATGGAACTGAATGAGACTTGAGTTTGAAACATTTCACCTGATAGTTCACAATTTTCTTGTAAGTATTTTTCAGTTGAAAAAATGTTCGTCAAAAAGTGTTAAGAGTGTTTTTCATCAAAGTGGTAATTATTTGCGTCGCTGCGTAATTGAATCAAAATATCAACTAGGCTAGGTTAATTACCGCAATTAATCGAGATTGATTGAAATTTCATTTTTTTATTTTCAGAACAAACGAGGATTGTGCATCCATCTGCGTTCATCGCAAACAGCCTCATAAATAATAAAAAATTTGGACGTGAAAGTCTGCACTCATGATTTGCCGTTATTCCCGTCACGGTGTGTGACTTCGACACAAATTTATTCGACAGCATTCGATCTTTTGCCTGGCTCTATAATCAGTTCATTCTTCTCAATATGAAATTCCATGCACGATTTCAGCTAAATTAGCTTGTCATGTTTTATCAGATCAAATGTATTTACATAACAGTGCCATGTTATGTGAGAACTGATGAAATTCAAAAGTTATACGTCAGAAGCATTTTTTTGCCCGGCCGGCTTTGCAAGTGAAAGAACTCAATTGACCATTTCGAAGCAAATTTTGTGACTTTGTCAAGAAAACTTGCTAAAATTCTGTAATCAGTTTTCAAACGGCTTGATTGGGCATTGTTGAAATTAGGCATGATAAAAATTCAATCATATTTTTGTTTTCATTTCTATTCTAATCTAATTTAAATTTTTGAAATCGTTATTCCAAAAAAACATACGTTTGTTAGGTACAAGATCACAGATTTTTGGGAACACGTTTTATTCAACAAAATTGTTTGCGAACAAATGTTTGAGTAATTTTTTCAAACGTTTTTTCAATAATTGTTATCAAACAAAAAATCTTAATTAAACATTGATTAGATTAAAGTCTAATAAAATACATTCAAATTTATTTTAGTGAAGTATTTAAAATGAAAAAAACGAGTGTTTTAACAAAGAACATCGGGAATGAAATGCATTTTACATGGTTTTTTCGATGAATATTTTTGCTGCTCTAATTAAACTTTGGCGTAATATTTTAATACTGAAAGTTTTCGGTTCAAAAAATACCAATAATTTGATTTTTTTCAGAAATGTGTTCTATTTTCTTTAAAAACATAATTTCGTTGTTGTAGTTTGGAAAGAAATCAATGCAATGCTGAAATTCAATTTGAATGAAATTTTCCATGAATGTTGTTCATTAGTCTAATTACGGTTTGGTGTTATATTTCAATAATAAAATTTCTCAGAAATCTCAAAACAATATCAATAAAATTTTCTCTGAAATGTGCTTCATCTCATCCTTTTTTTCTGTTAATTATCGTATTCGATAATTAAAAAAATTTCTTTTTTAATCATTATTAACTTGTTCTTTCAGTTCACTTTCAGTAGTTTAAATAGACAGTCAGCAGGTATTTTATTGAATTCTCATTCACACAATATTTATTTGAGACAGTTGAATTTCTCAAAAAAATGTTTCAGAGAATTTTCATTTAAAATATTTTTTTCTTGCCTGTGAAGTATATAAAAAAAAAATTCAACATTGTAGAAAAAACTGAGGATGTGATATTTTTTATCTAACTAAAACGATGTTCTCCTGGAATTACTTATATGAGCGATCAGCATGAAATCCAGTACATCAAATACTTTACCAAGAAACTGGATTGCATTTTTCAAAAAAAAAAAAAAAAAAA
>JAAMPD010000874.1:0-34398 GCA_025266255.1 Trissolcus basalis
AAATAATTCAGAATCACGTTTAATTAACTTCAATTAAATGGCAAGTTATTGTTTTCATGTTCAAGTTTAGATTCATATTTTTCCATTATTATTATTCAATAAATATGATAATTAATAAATAAGATGAATTTGTGAATTCACAAATTTATCAACAAAATNTAAAAAGCAAAGTACTTGAAGTAGAATCGTTGTCTTTGGAACAACAAATGCAATCGAAATTCCGTCTCAAAAGTTTCTTCGTGCAATTTTGTGGATTTGAAAAAGTCATTATAAAAGTGCAACTTATTATACCTCGAAAATTCCTTCCACGATTCGAACGGTGACAAACAAGTAGACGCTCCATCTGGCAATCGGAGGAGTGATGACAGTGAAAAATGCAGTCACTGCTATTCCAAAGCCAAAAACTCTTTTTCCACCGATGCGAGCTGCTAACCATCCACCAAATAGCTGTGTACTGATGTATCCATAAAAGAAGGAACTCAGTATCAGTCCTTGCATTTTCGAGTCCCAAGTGAACTCACGTTCCTAAAATTAATTATATGATTCAATATTTCTATATTATATCGTTGCCTGAGACGAAAAAGGATATATTTCAAAATTATCTCATGTATTTTAAATGGATAATTTTTTAAATAAGCCCTTTTTCTTCTCAAGCGACGATATGTATTGTATAATTATCTATGATTGTTATATTATTATAATGACACATGAATAATATGTGGTCAATATATCAGTGGCGAATAGCAATAATCAGTTAAGTGTGTATGTAATCCCTATGACGTTAACTGGTTATTCCAATTCGCCACAGATATATAAAAGAATATTATATATATGGCCCATATATGATGAGAATATAATTTGTGCAATAATGTAATGTTAATAATTGTTTTATATATGGACAATACAATATTCTTTTTAATATACTATATAAAAGTTTTGATTAAAATATCATGAGCCGTACGATGACTTCGTGTCCAGTCTCATTGATGACAACATGGTCCGAGTTCATTGCCACAATTGCAATACTCAAGTTAACCCTAAGGATATAAGAAACAAAAAATCCTAAAAACGCCATCACCCCGACGACGTATCTCCGTTTCCTCCAAAATTTCCATGTCGATGGTTCTTGATCAATCTCATTCTGTGGCGGGACGCTGCAAAAATGATGCCCCGCTGATTTACAATCTCATTCCTTTGTCTTTCAAATATTTATTCAAGATAATAACTTTAGTCTTTGTGTCAATAAAACGTTCTTCAGTCGTATTATCGATTGACTTATCTGATGCGGTATATAAAAGATACACTGTTTTTCTTACGTTCCATAATCTGCCCCTTTTATTGCTTCCTTCGTTTTCTCCATTGTGACCTTATAGAAACTGCAGTTTTCAATTTGTCAACAAATTTGTCCCAACTGTCCCGGTTAGTTTAGCGCAATTTTTGTCAAACTGCATTGACATCTGACAAGAAAAGAAAATTGAATGAAAAATTACAATTTTCATAATCAAATATAAATTTGATGAATCAATTCGATAAATATTCATCATAAGTAATTATAATATAATTATAAATATAATATAAATAATCATAATAAATAATACTCTAATAGAATAAATAAATGACGATTAAATGAAAATAAAAATGATAAAAATGATCGGAAGTAGAATTATAAGTCTGATCTTATATAAGTAAACCAAAATTCATTCAAAAAATTGAATTCTGGTGATGTAAGATCACAAAACTTGATTGAAAATTAAAAAGTATCAAAAGTATTGAACTGATGTTTTTACAAAAAAGTTGTTAATTTCATAGCAATTATTTTGTACTTTTAAATGTTTGTCATAACATTTAAATTGAATTTTACGGAAAATCATTATTGGAGATGAGTTAATTCATTAACTGAATGATATGCAAATTTCCACGTCTAATACAATCGCTGTCAAAGTGTCTCTTTACGACTGTTACTTGCTGATTCAAATACCGAAAGCTTCATTGAAGCGGTACATATACATGTATTGTATGGTATGTATGTATGTATTATAGAATTGCAGGGGAACAATAATCATGCACTTAGCGATTGTCAAACGCTCTCGAATCCGTTTCAGGTTTTTTAACAAGTCATTTTTTAACATACATGTAATTTTTTACATTTTCCATCAATTATTTTTTCTAATTTGAAAACAAAATGTAACAATACAAATTATACTATAAAAAAAAATGATTATAAAATCTTTTCTAAAATTCGTTTATAATAATTTGTTAACAAGGAATTTCTTTAACAACTAATTTGTCGCATTTTTCCATCAACTATTATTCCTTCTAATTTGAAAACAAAATTCAACAATACAAATCACATGACAAAAATGATTGTAAAATCCTTTCTAAAATTCATTTATCTCTATTCACTTTCGATTGTAAGACCGAACACTATGTAGCACTACAAATTGAATATCATACGATTGGAAATATAAAATCGTGAATATAAAGTACGTTGAACACTCACGAGAAACTCAAATGCCAGAGCCCTTCTACTGACAACAATTCAATAAGCACCGAAAAATTGAAACAATAAATTTAAACGTCGATCGTCATTCTCGCTGACTGATTATTTTTGCACATCGCAATATTTATTTTCGCATTAGTACGAAATTGTCGTAAAGCAGTATTGACACTAAAAATGCACTGATAAAAGTTGAATTCTGATTGTAGATCACGACAGGCGCGAGTCGCGAAGGTAAATGAGCTTGAACCGAGACTGAGTGAGGTTCTTTGGATCAAGTTTCCTTGCTCAGTATATCGGGTCATGAAAATCACGCGAACTTTCACTGCTCGTACGCGTGCCTACGACACAACGGTTTATCATACACAAAAAGTCATTTTCTAATCGCTACTGATTGAAATCAAAGAAAAAAAAATCATATCCGCTTGGCGTAAAAAAATCCAATGCTCCGGCTTGTTGCACATCACTGAGGCAGTTTGACGCGATTAGCTGGAAGCTGCCTATTATTCTCCCGAGCTTAGCCACACTGAGAAAAAAAATCGGTAGTGTTTTGTTAATCTAATTTGTAATTTTGTTGGCCACTTGATCCCCCACAGGGACAAAAATATACGTGTAAATATATTTTAATTTTATATTTCACATATAAATATACTTAATCTTTTCGATCAAATTTAATATTTATATTTATGATGATCATTATAAAATCATAATTAATAATCAGTAAAAAGGGCCTATCTCAAAATTGGCTCATGTATTTTAAATTGACAATTTTTGAAACAGAAGCTTTTTCTTCTGGGGCGACGATATATATGGACTAAATATTAGCAATATATATGCACTGTCCATTTATTGCCAATACATCGACAGAATATATACTGTGATATATTGCTATTAAATAAGTGGATAATTATTATGAAATATATTTTTTTCATAAGTAGATAATAATTATATAATAATAAACATTTTGTATTATATCTATATCTTTTATATTCTTTTTTCTCTTAACTCAAACTCCTTACAAATGAGTCATTGTACTTTTATGGAATAAACTGATACTGATAATAATAATTAATAATAATTATTATAAATGAATATATCCGAATTTAATATTTTTCATATAATATAATATTTTTGATGAAATTTATGTTTGTTTTACATTTTATTAGAAAATACACGTCAAATATATTTTACAATATATTTTTGTCCGTGTGGGCCAAGTGAAATATTCTTTAAGAATGACTGAAAATTTCTTGTTAACAAAATTTTAATCGAACAATCAACAATTCCATCATTGTTAATGAATAAATGAATGATCCATCGTTCATTTATTGAAAGATTAGTAATATAAATATTAAATTAGATAATATTTTAAATTTTCCAAAGAATGTAGAAAATAGTTTTAAAATGAACAGATTCAGTTAGACTAAACCATACATAACTGAGCATCGGCTTTTTCTTGAATTCATTTTCAGGTCTACTCATTTTTCAGGACCTGAAAATCAACCTCATTTGACAAAATTAAGTCTGATTGAGTCTGATCATATAAAATTAGATATGAATCAGATCAAATTTAGCAAATTCTGATTTAATCAGGATTATGTTCAGGTCCTAGACTTTTTTTCCTGGGTACAAATTATGTATAAATATTGATATTACATAACAAACAAAGCCAACAGAAAAATTTAGTTCTCATGTACGTATAAATGAAAATATTTTTTGAGTCAACTGAAATTCTACTGTTATGCGCATACCGCTATTAGTTATAATAACTCTCTCGATTTTTCTCAGAGCATAACTCTTACTCCTGTCTAAATATTTTGCTTTGCAAAATGCGAAGAATTCCATTCAACTTCAATTGCAGTTTGTTTTTCTGCAAAAATTCTTTTTCCATCTTCGAATTTCACTTTACATTCACTTTCAAAAATTATCTTTTTGTCCCAATTCTGTCCTCGTACCTGAAACATAAATGTCATTAAAAAAAATAAAACAAGAAAGAATTTATTTATAA
The DNA here is from genome assembly GCA_025266255.1 of Trissolcus basalis. Lineage (NCBI taxonomy): Eukaryota > Metazoa > Arthropoda > Insecta > Hymenoptera > Scelionidae > Trissolcus > Trissolcus basalis. Next base: position 4,506 of record JAAMPD010000874.1, read on the forward strand.
ATTGGACGTAAATAAAATGATTGGTTGAAAAAAAAAAACTCTCATGAATAAAATAATTCCGAGTTACGTATCTGATTGAAATAAGAAAAAGTTTCACAATAATATATTATGTAAAAGTACAAGATCAAACGGTACTTTTTGGGTGCGGTAATTATTTTTTAAGAACGATGTTTCCTTGATGTTTAAGGCTGTGACAAAAAAATGTGATGTTTTATTTTAACAGGAAAACAATCATCAAATATAACTAACTGAGTTGTGGCCAGTTTCAATGAGCAAGGCCAGGCTCAATGCCAGGCAAAGATTCGAATTGGTTGTTCCATCGTTGAATGCTCTGTATGAGTGCGAGTACCTTCAACACAAATGATTGAGTATCCGCATGTGGGTACATTTCATTCGAAATTACAATTAAATTACAAAATAAATAGACAACAATTAAAATTATATTACATTTATTTGTCTCACTTGCGCATGTTTCTCGGAATTAAATAATAAATTTCAAACGGTTGGTATAATATTATATACAACAATTTTTATAACAAAATGAATCATTGGGATTATGTATTCGTCGATGAATATTCATGATTTATCATTCAGAGATTTTGAAAACTGTAATTGAAAACGGAACAGTTATTTCATCAACATTTCAATGTACACAATTAAAATAATTAAATGTGCATTTGTAAAATGCAGTTGCTAATTTTATTTAACAATTTGGTGAGTTTACGATATCTGTTTTGGTTCGTTAATTTTACAAAAATTAATAAATTATAAACAAATTCAAATGGTGTCAATATATCACTCATATATGGACTACCAATAGAAAGTTCGTGAAAAAGAAGTGTGAAAGTGCTCAAATATTTTGGCTATTTCGAATTCTAATATTTTTAACTTTTCTCATTATGATTATATCATTCACATTATAAAATGTTGAACATTCTCAAATCTTAGAAAACATTTGACCAAATTAAATTTTGTCAATTTCGTAACATTTGTGCATTTGCAAACTTTCTGTTGGCAGTGTCAGAAACACTAATTTATCATAGTATCATGATTTCCACTAATACTATAACAGTTCTTCTAAATGTTATAAAATAGTACAGAGTAAAATATAAAAAGTAGTTTCATTTCCTCAGAAGTTGAAATTAAATATTACAAATCTAATAACTGAGCTAACAGACAATTTTACATTCGATATAAGTGCAAGCATAGTCGTCTGAATCGTTTTGTCGAACAATTGCAGAAATATAAATAAATAATACTTCAGTCCCAAGTATACAAGTCATTGGAAAACTTTAAGCTTTCTATCACCTTGATGCGGTCAGGATCGGTGTTACAAAAATGAGCTAACAAGTCTTGAGTGAATCCACAGTCACTTAGACCTTCTTGTCCAAACACACTTGGCGCTGTGTTGCCTCCTTCTTTCCCATTTTTTTCATTAACTAAAAGTAACAGACAACATACAGAAAATTAAAAATTGATATAAATATAAATTGGTATAAATTGATAGAAGATATAAATTGATATAAATTGAAGATACATTTTGACTGAATATAAAAATGATGATGTACCTTTTCCATGTTTAGTAATAGAAAAAGACGTCGTTGTTGTGACGTGAGCACAGCTCATACTAAACTGATCCATTTGACTAGACATCATTAAATTACATAACGATGGTAAGACATGTGGTAATATTGGCCCTTTTAATTCCAGCGAATAGTATTTTTCATTCTCAAATCTCACGACACTGCTTTTGACTTTTAAGGGCCTCAAAGTAGCAGCATGAAATGCAACTGGAGATAGTAGAGTTGGGGGAACACCGGCCAACGGTCCAGAGCTAGTAATTATTGACTTACAGTTCAACAAAAAATTGAACAGCCCTTGTACTTCGACCCCGGACACAAATACTAACGACTGCTTTGAATGATCTATCTCGCCTTCTCTCCTGTGTGCTAACATTTTCTACAAAAACATGCAACGTGTTTTATTATATTTTATTTTATATAACATTTTTATATATAGATATTGATCAGGGTGGCAAAAATTTAAATCATTGGTTCAAATCACGATTTGAATGAGTCAAATTTTCAACAAAAAAAGCCTTAATTTAAATCAATATATGACTTGGTTCAAATTTTTCAAAATATAATAACAAAAAATAACCGAACGTTCAAATTGAATTTTTTTTACCAATTTTATCTATTTACGACACAGTAAAAATCAATGAGACAAATGAAAATCAATTTTTTCAACAAAATTAGATTATATATGATTATAATTCATTGTGTAACTTGTAAGCAAAACGTCAACTATTAAATACCAATTTTCATAATATACAATTTATCTCTTGGAAACAAGTAGAAACAAGAGATTCAAGTATTCTTTCGAAATCGTATATATAATATAATACATAATATAATCTACTAAAATCATATAAAATCGAGAACATTTATTAATCTGAGAAAAATTTTTTAGTATTATGATTAATTTGAATTATAATTATTTATTTATTTCTTCAGAAAAAAATGATTTAAATCAATTAGATTGATTTTTTGACTTTTATTTGAAAATCATTATTTTTTCCACCCTGACATTGATTTATTGATGTATAAATATAGTTTAGTTTTATAAATGTAGTTTCAAATCAACATGACAAACAAACCTTGTTGTTGGTAATCAATTTGATTTGTTTCTGATCAATTCCTATACTCTCTAACCATTTTTCCTCATCCTCTTCATCTTCTCCATCGTCGTCTATATTGAAATCAAGTTCAGTGTCTTGTGAAGTCGAACTGGAATAATTACTATCCAAACCCGAATCTGTACCAGAGTGTCTTTTATTAGTAGCCTTTAAAGGCATAGTGAATTCAATCTCTGAAAAGGAAAAGAGTCTTTACAATGTGTACATTTCAATTTCATTCAATTTCAAAATTAAAAATATAAATATAAATTTACCCTCTTGTTTCATGGATTGTCGAAAACCCTGAGTTGTGGGTGTGATCAGAGCATGCACTTCTGGTAGTCCACAAATTCCAGCAGCTCGGAACAAAACTGTGAATGAATTTGCACAGAAATAAAAGTAGGGACACTGCTTCGCCCTGAGAAGATGAAACAGGGACCTGTAGCTTTCGCACCAGTCTCTGTACAAGGCATCACGAAACGTCTGGTTGTTGATTCCACTGTTTTGAGAACCGTTCGAGGATCCCATGTTTCCTGAACGAGGAAACAACTGAAGCCAGGCCAACGATGGGTGTTGCCATACAAGACAGCATTGATGAAACCTATTGAGTTACAATTCGTTTTGTTAATTGATATTTTTAGTATTTGGTATTTTCAATCAAGTATTTTTGATTTGAAAATTTAAAAAAATTACGGTTCTTGACTCTAAGAGAAAAATATATAGAATAAGTCCATAAATTTACAAACATTTTACCATAAAGTACAGTAACGTATAAAAAAACTACTTCTAAATAAATATTCAAATATTATTATATACAGGGTGTCCCAATTTAAATGTACCATCTTGAATATCTCGGAAATTAATCATCTCACGTCAAAAAATGTATTATATATAGTAATATATGTGTTTTTTCAAAGAAAATCAAATAACATTATTGAATTTCACTTACATGGCGCTGCAATTTTAGATTTGGTACGAATTTCGTTTTTTTAAACGAAGTTTTCGAAATAATCACGGTGTTAATTTAAAATAGGACAGCTTGTATATTAATACATATGTTCACTGATTATACCTGAATATATATTACCTAAATATTTATTTAGATAATCTACTACATAAATAAAAATACTACTACTAAAATATCACATAAATTTGTAATATATAGTTAATGTCTGTCTAAGAAATTACTCCATATTACTTTCAAAGTTATTTTATGCAAATTTGCAAATTCAAAATTGTTTTTCTTCTGAAAAGTGAAGATTTGTTTAAAATTGAACCATGTGTATTTTTGATCGTCATAAACAATTTGGCAGAGTATGAAAGTTGTTTACAAATTTGTGAAAATTGTGAAAATGAAATTAAAATTTGAAATATTTGATTTGAAACCATTGTAAAAATGCATGCTTCATATATTAATATATATCATTTTGCCTAATTTCTAAATTCAATATCTCAGCTTAGAAATAATCAAATTTTTTAAAAAATTGCCTATAAATGCGTTCGTATTAGTGGATTTATAATATAAAATGTCAACAAATTCTGACTATTTTGTTGAGTTGTATGTTCCACTTTAAAATACAAATGAAAACTAAAACGAAATTTACCTTGCATTTGGACTGGTATCCAAAGTAGTAACATTGTCACTAATATCGAGACACCTAACAAATCCAGTAGTTCCGGAAGCTTCTTCGCTGGTTTTGCAAGTGCCACCCCAAGGAAATGGTTTCAGCGACATAATTCTCATCTTGCTACTCAAAGTCCAGTCCATAGGAATGTACTTTTTACCCTGAACAACTTCAATCGCAGGAATTTCATTATCAGTATCATTATTTATCTTGTTAAACACATCAGAAAATGACAAAGTTTTCGTCACGCCCTGGTCTTTTGGAGGATCCTTTTTGATATGCAGCAGTTCAAATAGAGTGTCGTCCTGGACTGTGTCAACGTCAGGTACAGTTCTAGGTTTCTTTTCAGAATCAGCTTTGGCAAATGGATTTTTGCGTTTCATATTTGGAAGTGGCAACGAGTTATTGAACACATCTTTGTTCGCTACTGCGGATTTGTTTTCTGTGTTGGACTTGTTCATACGAGCTTGGAGAACTTTTTTCTTCATCTTCAGTCGATGAAGTTTCATCAGTTGGTCTGGATGCATCCATTCTGATGAGTCTGCTGGATTTTCTGTCATTATTTTCAAAGTTTCACACGTACCTAAAAAAGAACAAATTTAAAATCAGATTTTTTCATCAGTAATTGAACTTAGCTAAAATAATTAAATTGTTTATGAAGAATTGAATTTCTGAATACAAAAGAAGGTAAATACATCAGTGCTGAGAATGTTCAATAATGTTAATTCAATTAATAAATTTATTTAATGAGTTAATTTAAACAAAAACAATGCATTTTCAAATTTTTATAGATAATAAGGTCATTGACATTAAGAAGTTCTTTTATATTGTATAATGAAAAGAAAAAGATGTTAAACTAACAATTTTATATTTATATTTTATATTATTATTATAAATTATTTATTTTCTTTCATAGCGTAATGCCGATGACTGATGTATTTTTTATTTTATCTTCTTATACAAATATTATTTGCAACGAAGATAACACATCCTCAAAAAAATTTTACTGAATGAAACACACGTGCTGATCTGTAAATATAAAATCAGGAAAGTTAGGATATTGTTTAAAAATGTAGTGGTGGGTTTTAGAAAAATGTACTCACTTGAACAATTGCTTCAAAAGTTTTGATAATGAATTGTAATTGTCCAGTTGAAGGGTTGAATAACTTGACCAAACACAGCAGTTTTCTTATTTTCGATGATTGTTTACAGTGGTTTTACAATATTCCAGTTCTTGAATTTCAATTCACCACACTCCATTTTTAATCAGGTCACAAGGCTCAACAGGTCACAGTCAAAATTGGTGAACAATCTGTTTGTTTACTTTTTGTCTAAACTTGGATTCAATCTGATTCAATCTGAATGATGCATTCCAAACCAACGATTAACGGATGACAGTAGGGACCCTAGATGAAAGTCTCGAGAGACTCGAATGGTAACATACCGACATTGCCGACATTTATTCAAATTCTAATAAACAGTCAAGCTGAAAACAAATTTTACATTAATATCTTTGTTTTATCATTTTTATACATAAAAATATGGAAATTTGTAATAAAATATTGTTAATGAATTCAACAACTTTGAATTTTCAAAGCCAAACCAGGAGTTACCGACATTACAGATTTCTTGATTAAAAATTAATAATGTGATTGTAAATTGATATCATGAGCAGAGTGCGATTTTCTCAATTATCTTGCACATTCTTGAACAAAAAAAAAATTTTCATAATAAAACATTAACGAATAATGATTTATAGTTCTGGAGGTGGAGGTTATTCGTAGAAATTATTTGTTTACATCTTCCAACGAAAATATTATTTATTAAGTATGATTGATATATTGTATGAATATTATTAATAGATGAATTAAATTTAATAAATTAATAAATTAAATAAATATATTGTCTTGTTATTGTAATTTTTAGTGGCAGCAGACCAATGCACTGTAGTACAAAGTAAAATGGCTAGAATCACGGAAGAATTTTCGACAGAGAAAAAGAGAGAGAAACTAGCGTGCAAGAGAGTCAGCAACAAAAAAAAATCATCAGAGATGACGTTTCCGGAGGCAGTTCAAGTTCGATAATATTTTTTCTAGTCAGGAGAAAAAAATGTGTCTGTGTGTTGACAATATTGACAACTTATTATAAATAAAGTATTACCCGTTAATAAATGTTAGTTCAAACAAAATTAAAAGATAAAGAAAATGAGTCAATTATAACCTCAGCTATCGGAAACCAAAACATCAAAAGAAAACAATATTGTTCAATTACGAAGTTCAATTGTGAAAGTTAGAAAAAATTGTTTGTTAAATTAAAATGAAATTGTTAATTGCCATTTAAATAATTATTGATTGTTGCTATTGACATAACAATAAATGGGGCTTGGAGTTTGACAGCTACTTGACATCTTGAAGAGCAAAACGTCTGTGTATATTTTGGGCACGTATCTTTGGAACGATCAATCATGCGATTAAATCAGGTCGTTACTTCCGAGCACCGATTTGAAATCGAGTGCAAATTGGAAGCGGAGCTGGCCTCGTTGGAAACACTGAAGGAAACGCAAGAACAAAGCAAGAAACTGACAAGTAACATGGTCTCAATTCTGTCATCCTTAGAGGAGAGATTAGCTACTCTCAGACGCACAATTGTACCAGTTTATAATGAGACTGGAAGTCTTCAAAATCAACAATTCAGTAAGTTTATAAAATGAACGTTTTGTTTTAAATTAAATAAAAAAAATGATGTTCAGTTTATTGAAAAGTAAGAATCGTTTTTTATTCAGATTTTATTTCCTTTTTCATTATATTATATTATTATATAAAAAATGTATCTTAATAAATAATATTAAATTTCAGATATAGAAAAAACGTTGACGGTATTAGACTACGCAATTGGATACTATGGAGTTTGTCAAGAAGTGGAAGGCTCAGTTCGAGCAGGACCAAATGGTCCTGGAGGTCTGGACGGATTTTTAGAATCGATGAACCGGCTATACAATGCTCAACGTTACTTCCAAAAAAACAACCCAAGTTCGGTAGAATTAGAAAACGTGACTAGTCTGTTCAGCAATGGCTTGGAGGCATTGTACCAGGAATTCAATGACATCTTGAGGCAGAGCAAAGCAGTGCTACCCATCGTTTTGCTGGACCTCATCGGATCGGACGAGGACACAAGCGGAGAAGATGCTCCGCAGTCCCTTTCCCAGTTGCCAGAAAGTGTCCTCGCTGATTTGGTCAAAATTGCTAGGTGGCTTGAAGAAAGAGGTCACCGAAGACACGCTGAGCTTTATGAGGCTGTCAGGTCGTCCATTGTTCTGAAGTCGTTGCAACTTTTGAAGGAACACCAGAGAAGTGCCAGTGGTGGTAGTACTCATGCTGGAAGTCCTATGCAGGTACTACCCAGAATAATATTTATGGGTCCAACAATCAAGACTGTAAAAAAGTGGACTTTTTCAGCTCAATTTAAAGAGCTGGACCTCATAGACCAAAATATAAACAACAAAATATAGTTAAAATTATAGTCTTTAATGGTAAAAATATAGATTATGTAGACAAAATATAGTTTAGTCATATTTTTAAACTATACTTTCGTCAGCAAGAGACACGTTAAGAATTCAAAGTTGATGTGTATAATTGTTGTCTCTAAACTTCAATATTATAAATAGATTACAAAAGTATAGCACTCTACTGAAATTTTAAAGCAAAACCTGAAAAGGTGTCATCATAAAATTCAAGTTGAACTAGACAATTGGAGTTGAAATTGGTAACGATGATTGAGAGGAAACTCTCCTATGAGATGGCTAAAATGTTAAATGTTCATATGTATTATATTTTAAAGTTTGACTGCGAAATTGATGAGTGCTAACTTGCAATTGAGTTAGAATGTGTAAGCTGGACCTGTCCACTTTTTTTATAGTGTAAAATAGTGAATTATCTAAACTATCTTAGATTAAACTTGAAAATTCTATCTCAACTTATTATTCACGAAGCTGTTATTTGAAAGTAATGTTAAAAGAAGACAGATTTTATTTGACAACAAGGAGATATTGTTATTGACATCATTATGGTTACATTATTGTTTAAATTTGTCAGTACTTTTTTATCGTTATTTAAAGTATAGTGAGTAATATTTCTTTTTCATAATCTTTGTTCAAATTTTTTCATAAAAAAATAAACAATGAAATTAAAGCGTATATTGGATTTGATATTAGAAGAATGTTTAACCATTGTAGAGTAATTTGAGATACAAAATTTGTTGTCTACAAAATATAATTATTGGTTGTAAAACGCGACTACAATTCTGTGGCTGAAAGGAAAAACCAGTTAAGTATATAGGGTTCACTTAAATGGTTTTTCCTTTTAGCCACAGAATTATATAATGACTGCATTTTTCGACAATTATAACCTAAAAATCACACATAGAAAACGCGGTTACTAATTACGATCGTATTTTACAATCAATCTCTACGTTTTACATCTTGTAATATTCTTCAACAATGAGAGAATTGTTTGCATATTCTTCAACATATTTATACATGTTTGCATTTGATAAAAATGCATCAATTAACAATAATGTAACAATGTCGGTAACGTAGGTCGGTAATGTAGATCAACTTTGAAATCCCAAATTATTTAAAATATTGAAACCAGCATGAAAAATATACATATCAAAAACACAAGCAAACTTTTTGAAACAATATTAATTGAAATGTTTTTTATCTTTCAGAGAGCCAAATTTGCACACAGACACTCAATCAACATAGGCGAGTCATCAAGTCGTCCCCGAAGATTGCAGCAGGTTATCGAAATGAAAGCATCAAAAATAATCAAGAAAGCCTCACAAACTGCTAGCATAGGCCTCGGAATGTCACGAAAACCGTTACCCACTTCGCTTTATGTCTCAGAAGACTCTGCACCGGACGAGCAAGAGATGGAAAATTATCTGGTGCTCACAGCGGGCCTGCACAAACTCATGCAGGCGGAGCGTTCTCTGGTCGCTCGAATTTTGCCGACCAACATGCAGCCACAGGTGCTAGAAGCAACCGTTCGACCTGCAATGGACCTGGTGGTTCACGATGGAGAGAGTATCGCAACGAGAGCCAAACGCTGCATTGCCAGGAGGGAATTTTTGGCTGTGCTCGTAGTCTTTCCGATTCTCAAACATCTTAATGAGTTAAAGCCAGACTTGGAGAGGACCGTTGAAGGCTGTGATTTTGCTCTGAGATCCAAATTTGCTTCCTTTATTTCCACCTTAAATGCCACTGTAAGTTGGCCAATTTAAAATGAGTTTATTTTTAAGGAAACCTGAGGAAAATTTTATTTTTATTAATTTTAATTTCACTCTTGCTTTCGCTTGAGTTTCCAGGACCGTCCCCCCCCCCCTTCGAGCCAATTGTTTTCGACATGACCCGAGGACCTTCGGAAGGAGCCAAGTGCCTCCGAAATGACCCGAAGGTCCTCAGGAAGAGCTGATCGTACTTGAACTATCGATCGCTAGAAAAAGGGGAGGGGGAGAGGCTCCTTTAGAGAAACATTACAATTATACTATTATATAATAATTTTATATTATTATATACAAATATTGTATCATTGCACATAAGATTCTATATAGGATTAACGGGGATAAGAGTGACAATTCGGGATAAACGTGACACATGACATTACTTTAATGATTTTCAAAAATTTTATACTTCAAATCATTCAGAAGAATAATTATTAATTAATAAATTTATGTATACAATGAGAATCGAAGAAAAATTTATTCATTTGCATAAAATATGAGGTGTCACATTTTACCCCGGTTGAACCTATTAGCAAAATTAATATTCTTTAAATATATATTTAAAATTATTCTTTAACCCCCCCCCCCCAGGGGAGGATATAATTATATCTGTTTGCAGTTATAATTTTGTAGAAAAATGGAACAACAATTTTTTCAGTGGTATTAAGAATGAATAACATTTTTCGTTTTATTTAAACTAGGGTGCTAAAGCTCTAGAAGATTTCACCGAAAGTGTTCGAAACGACTTCGGTTCTGCTTTGCCTAAAGATGGAACCGTCGCTGAAAGCACAAGTAATGTCATCCTTTTTCTGGAACACTTAGTAGAGTATGCTGATACAGCTGGGGCAGTTTTACGTCGGGATCTAAACCGTGATTCGGAAAGTTCGACTTCTGCAAATGCTAAACCAGGCTACACACCTAAAGTACATTTAGGATTTTATATAAGTACGTAAAATGTTCGATACCAAAGTATCGAAATAGAATATTCAGAATATCTCTGGTATCCTTTTAGATGATTTAATTTCAAAATTTGATTTTGTTTGTTGTGTTGTTTCAGAAAAAGTCTTGGCTCAACTGAATTTGACCATAATGAGCAAAAGTGATACATCGTACACCGATCCTGCGTTGCGTGCACTGTTTAAAATGAACAACCACATGTTCGTTATTACAGCCCTTCGAAGAACTTCGCTCATGGAACTGTTATTATTAGCAGAACCGAATGCCGAAAGGACTTACCAAGATTTGTTAATCAAAGACAAGAATAATTATGTCTCGGCCACATTCGCAAAAGCTAAAGCTTACTTGGAACAAACTCCTGATGAACCAGGTAGTTATATATTTTTTAAGTCATTTCAAGGAACATTCAACTACGAAATTCTAATTTATGATTAACAAGTAAAAAAGATCCTAGTAAAACGGATTATATATTGTCCAAACATAAAACATTTATTACCAATTTATAGTTAATTATATATATTATTATATTATGTATGTTTTATATATAATAAATTTTATCAGTTTATCATGAATGAATACATGGACAATATATGATTCTTTATATTTAGGAAATGACTCATCTATTAAAAAAACTACATACATTTGTGGACAAGGTGAATAATCACAAATACGTAAGCGCTGAAATTTCGAATGATTCAGTTATTTTGTTATTCATATACTCAGCATCAAATGACTTATCACATGGTAACGTGATACTTGATATTTATTCCACAGAAAGTTTTATCGTAAACTGTTCTTAAAATCAGCTCCACTTTTTTTTCCAACCGTCATACATACACATTCATAGTTGACTCATTCTGTCGTTTTGTTTTGAATGCCAATTGATTATTAACTTTGTCGAGTGATTTTGGATTCGAAATGAAACTAACTTTTTGTATTGTCATACATCAGATCAGCGAAACTTATTAACGCAATTATTTGTTGGGGACGAGATTAAAACTTTATCCGAAACGAGAATGGATGGAGATTATTCAAGTTTTTTGCCGTAATCATCTTTGCTTTTAATTTGAAACATAATTTCATTATGAATCGTAACATTTATGAGCTCATAAATATTAAGATAACTCATTTGAGAGTGTAGCGCAATTTGCATTCGTTCTTTATCCTGTAATGCATGTATCTTGCTCACGTTTGTATCAGATTAAGGAAAAAAAATTATAAAGAAGCGTGGGTAGTCAGAAAAGAAAAACGCATTTAAGTGAAAAACGTCCCTGAATGATTGAAATTATAGTAAACCGTTGATCTAATTACAGTTAAAGTTGTTAAAGTTGTTATAGCAGTCAACTCGGCGACTAAATATGAAAATAATAATTCAGAATCATGTTTAATTAACTTCAATTTAATATTAAGTTATTTTTTGATGATTTTGTCCTAACAAGTTTCAAGTGGTGCATAAGTCAATGTCATGGTGTCTTTCTTACACTTCTGGAGACATTGTTAATGTTATCCTTGTTGCACCTATACGATTTATGCATCACCTTAAGTTGTCTGCAAACTTGAGCCAATCGCAAGAAAGGAAAGAAAAGAGGTTAAGGAAAAGCTGATTAGACAAAGAGCATGGTGGACAACTTAACAGCATGGACAAGTAGAACAGATAACTTGACAACTTTGACTGTATTCTAAATGAATAATTGGTCGGTTTGAATGACTTGAAGAATTAGAGAATTAGTTTGTAGACATTTTTATTCTTTTAGACAATACAAAAAATGGTTTTCCATCCTATGTCAGTGTAATAAATTTGTGTTTTAAAAATAAATACAAAGGTAAAACGGTTGTAAAAAATACATCTCTGCCGAAACAATAGCCAAATGAATAAAATGATTTTCCAGATTTTAGCGCAAAGATACTGAAGGAGCGCTTCTCAGGGTTCACTCGTGAGTTCGAGGAAGACGCAAAGAACCAGCGTGCCTACTCGATACCGGACTCGCAGACACGCGAGGAGCTGCGCAAGGAACTTAAGCAGTCGCTGGTGCCGCTGTACAGCACATTCTACCACAAATATCGCAACACGTCTTTCTCGAAGAACCCGAGCAAATACATCAAGTACACACCAGAGAGCGTCGCCGAGACAATTAACACATTCTTCGACACGGCTGCCTAAATCCAGAGAATCAAACGATAATAAATACATTTTTTTTGTAGATAAAAGAAATTACAACAGGACCAATATCAACAAGCGATTTTGTTTTTAGTAAACACCTATTTAATAAAGCAAATTTAGTTACAATATTCATTAGATTGATTTCTTTAATATTTTGTTTTCATCTTCTTAGTCTTAGATTGAAACATCATCGCGACAGTTGTACGCTATCACATACAACTCGTCGAACAATCCATTCCCCAGCTATGTATATAGAATTTCTATACATATATATGCCCACTTATACAAAAGCCGGCACAGCAAAGCAATTTTACAGTTCGGTCAAGTTGGCCGAGCCCGCTTCTTTTTTTCCTGCATTTCACCGTTCCGTTTATATAGATTTACATCGTCGACTTGAATTTAATTTTTCTTCCATTTAATTATTAATTATTTAATTCATCTCATTCATTTGTGTCAGCGTGTATACGCGAATACGTGTAAATAACATGTAAAACAATCAATTATCTTATAATTATTATTTTTCTGTTGTTCCTTTTTTCTTGCTTTTATCATTTTAGTATTCGATTAATAGCTTTACAAGTAGTATAGCCGATAGTAATAGGAATATAATAAAACTCCAGGATATATTTATGTACAATTATTGGTTACACCTTGTCTTGTATTCATCGCCATTCACGGATTCTCTCACATTCACTCGTCAGATTTAACAGTTATAACTCTCTATCTCGCACAGTAAAACAGTCAAGCCCCTTATGCTCTCTCTGCCCTCTTCGAAGCTGGAGCGTTATCGATAAAAAGACTGAAGACAGTTTTGAATGCTTGGACGAGGTAGTTGGCGGGCCCTCGCGCCATTGTGCGTATCAATCACAGATATATATCTGATATATATATCAATTAAAAAAGTGATAAAAATTTGACAAAAAGGAGCAGAGCGAACACCTTATATACGCGTTTATAATAGGTGCACTTTGAATATCATCTAAAAATTACAATCTACTTCAGATCGTGGATGTATAATAATATTTATGATAGCTTTTCCTGTCTCTCTCTCTTTCTTTCTTTCTTTTATTAATCTGTCTTGTTTTCTTTACTGCCCGAGAAAAATCATTCAATATAATAATCATCATTATACTCTAAGAAACTGTACACAATCAGTTTGTTTTATATTTTGGCTTGATTTGCGCAGTGTCTCGCAGCCGATTGTATGCTTATTAGTTTTTTGAACATATTTTTTTCCACTTTGCTTTTGCATTCTCATTTCATCCGGCCGTTCGCAATTGGTTTGATTTCGGAACGTCAAGATAATCCTCAGCTTTGTGTCTCTTTCATTCTCGAATGCAGCGAATGTTCTTCACGGGTGCATCCACTGGAATACCGAAGTCACTGGAAGCCCTTTGCTTCTCCAGTTTTCGTTAACACCATCCCTCGTTTTGCGCAGTTACAGTCCACAGTTTGCCGCCCGCTTTTTCGATATTTTTATTCAGTTTTATTGTTTTTTATCTTCTTATTTTTTCGCAAAGTTCTTTTTGTCCGTTTGTATTCGCCGTTTTTAACGACGGACTTTCGCAACAAGAGATCGCTGATGGTCCTCGATGGACAACGCAGCAAACAGGAAACCGTTTTGGGATGGCGCCGTAGAATGTTTGATTGTAGTTTTTGCTTTTTTTTTCTTATTCTTTTCGTATAAATAATTAATATTATAGAAGCAGACACTTGCGCTTTGGCTTCGCCTGCAAAACGGGACATAGCACAGCGCGTATTGCCTCGTCGAACACAGTTTTGAGTCCTTTTTGTGTCAATGCGGAACATTCCAGATATTTCACCGCTCCGATCTCTTTGGCCATTGCCAAGCCCTGAAAAACAAAAACTAAATTGAATCATCGAGCATAAATCAAACTTTTGAAACAGATAAAAAAAACTTGGTTACTTCCAAAGCGAACTTAAATTGGTTTACGAGTTAAGAGGATGTCAAAGTCGATGGTGAAGTTTACATTTTGAATTTGGCGGGAAAACTTAAATTTTTGGTGTTTGGATTTTATGGATTGATGATTTTATGGGTCGATGAAAGCACACGCAGAAAAATATTTTGGAAAAAGTGCTATAGTTTACAGGGACGCGGCTACACCAAGCATTTTTCTAATTTTTTTCTATGAACTATGGAAAAATTGTATGAATCTTATTCGCAAATGAAATCGCCTATAGATTGCGCTGGTGCGATAGGAAAATGGCGGATATAACGTATTAGTCAAACTTTAGAGACTCGAAAAAAGGCTTTTCTTATATGATTTTCGCGATGTTTTCTTCTGAACAAAAAGTTAAAAGACATATAACATTTCTTAAAATAATACATAGTTAAAAAATACAAAATTAAATATGACAGAAATGATCGAAAATCACATTTCTAGGGTTTGAAAAAAATAAAAAATAAAAAAAAAGTTAAACATTTTCTAATTTCGGATACGTCATGTTTCTTCTACAGGTCTAAGGCAAATACAAATCTATTGTTTTTTTATTTTAGTTAAACACGGCGATCTGGACATTTCCCCACTGAGGGAACCTTTTTGAGGACAGCACTGCAGCTATACTAGCGCCACCACGACGTGTTACATTGTTTTTTTTTTTTTACAATTTCAAGTGGCATTTTCATATTTAAATATGTAAGGAATATCCAAATTAAGTTTCATGCAGTAGTTTTTAGTTGATTTACTTTTAAAGATTAGCACTTTTTTCGTGTGAAATAAAAGGAAAGAACTCTTAAAGAGTTTGTTTCCTCTGCGGGAAGTTTGTGAACAAAAAGACAATGGATGATCCCCACGGTCGTAAATTAAATTTGATGATTCGAAAATATCAGAGCAGCCATCATTATTCTATTAATAATCGGGGGTAATTATGTAGCAACTAGGTTTATCTTGAGAACGTTTTGATGGGCGAGCCTATTAATGTACCGAGAATACGAAGCAAGTGGAAAACCGAAAAATTGTTTGAACGTTCGTGACATGATTTCTCGCCGGCTGAACAGGAGATTGCTCTTTTATGGAAATAATTCGTATGCAAAGTGCATTTCATAATTTGAAACATCAACGGAAAGTTCATATTTCATTGTTCCACATTTTGCCAACTGATTAAATGAAATTAAAAAAATTATTTTCACCACGAGGCAATATTTAGTTTTAATTAAAAAAGTTGATCAAATTTACTCGAACAATTTTGACCAACACATTTTTAACACTAAAAACATGAAAATTTACGCGGTTAACGTAATAATAATGATTCAATAAAAAAATCTCATAAAAAAGTGTACAACTTTTCTCAGTGCAACAATGTTACAGGATGTAGGTCGATCCATACTAGAAAAATTGTATCATTCAATAAATATGTTAAAGAAGAAGCAGAATTGATACAAAATATTATTTTGAACGAAAAAACAAGGCACATACAAATCAATACAAATTATGACTGAAATTCCTCGCACGCTTGTAAATAACAAACATTAATAAATCATTGATTCGGTCTGCGGAATTAATAATTGGATTTTACGATGAAAAGTGTTTTGTTTTGACGTTGATTGAGGTATTTTTTCGTTATGATTCGATGCAGATGGGAAACACTAATAATTTACAATTAATCAAATGAAAAGCGTTCGTATGAAAACAACAAGTCGGTGGGGAACTTGGGCATTATCCATTTTAACAAGCGCATGAATAAAATGCACGCAAAACTAATTTCTACTTGAATCCGTAGGTTGATCATCGCAATAATTACAGTTCATTATGTACTTTTGTTAAGATATAACATTGCTTATAATTTTTCACACGATGTCATAATGCCGTGAGCAATAAAATCAATATGAACAATTTTAAACTGTTCTCCTCTTTGTAATAATCCCTAGTGAAAAAGGTCTATAAAAGATAGATATTTTCATATACATAATATAATTAATATATTGGTAATATATTCTCATTCTGATATCTGAAATAATATATAATCAATATATGTGTTATATATGATCCTTTTTTTACTAGGGAAATTATATCAGCATTTTATTTAGTTATTTTTCAGTTATTTTTCTGACCTTTCTTGTCATATTTTATCTGTACAAATTTTCAATTCCATTTTATTGTATTATTGAAAAAGTAGAAGTAAATAGATTAAGCATGATGGCAAATAGAACACAGAACTGAACTCGTTGTGAAGATCACTGAACTGAAGTGTACTCGAAAATGGTTTATAATCTGACAGTCCTTGTGGAATTTCTTTTGATCCGCTTTTTCTAACAAAAGGAAAAGTGAGCCGACAACTGGGTTCAAAATCAACAAAAAGAGTCAAACAAAAAACTAGTTGTGTACATTCATCTCACTCTTCTATATCTTTCAGACTAGTCTAAATTGGAGAAAAAAATGATTAAATAAATCATACATTATTAAATTAGAATAAAATTATGTCGTATATATTATAGCTGATCAAATTGTACCTGAGGATAAGTGATGGGGGCTAGTTTTTTATCTTTAAGTCTTTCGATGGTGTCCTTGTCTTCGCGAAGGTCAAGTTTCGTACCGACCAAGATGATGGGTGTTGCGGGACAATGGTGACGAACCTCCGGGTACCATTTTGCCCGTACGTTTTCAAAACTCGCAGGGTTGACCAGTGAGAAGCAGATAAGAAAAACGTCAGTCTGCGGGTACGACAGCGGTCTCAGTCTGTCGTAATCTTCTTGTCCCGCTGTGTCCCAAAGGCCCAGGTTTATCGGCTTGCCGTCCACCATAACGTTCGCCGAATAATTGTCGAACACCGTTGGGATGTACTCGCCGGGAAAGGCGTTGGTTGTGTAGCTGATCAGTAGACATGTTTTACCCACGGCACTGCAGCCAAATACAAATTTCATTCAATTAAATTCCACTCATTTTATTATAAATTATCCATACTTATACATAACTACATATATATGTATATATTTATTTATATCGTCGCCCCAGAAGAAAAAGGATCTATCACAAAATTACCCCATGTATTTAAATGAACAATTTTTTATATAAGCTCTTTTTCTTCTGAGGCGACGATATATATAATAATTATTACTCATATTTTTCAAATGAAATATATTTATTCATGCATGGGGCAATTTCGAAATGGGCCCTTTTTCTTCTAGGGCGACAATAATTTATATTTTCGTCCTTGAGGGTAAGCACATCTGTTTTTCTTACAATATAGACGATATACATTCAACAATGGTTTAATAACATTCATAAGATAAATTCTGATATATGAAAATGAAGATTTACTAATAAACCATAATAATTGTAAATTCTAAGGGGTAGCGCTCGGGACCATAAGAAGAAATATCTGACGTAGGTCTTTGTACTTATCCCCCTCTATTGATTTATTATTTCCTCTATTCATATAATTAAAGCCAGTTTTATAACCTCACAAAATCGCAAAATTTTACCTGATGGCTCCAATTCGTCCGAGCTAAGAATTGCATGTCTTGTTACAGCTAACGCCCAGCACGTTCACAAGACGTGCTAAAATAAACTATGAAAGAAGAGAAGAGAAATTAATGCAAGAAAAAAAATTGTTAAATACAAATTTATAATTTGTGGCAATCGAAACCAAGTTGATGATTTTGGTTGTTTTCAGATGGCGTACGTTATTAAAAATGTGTACGATAATTATCAAGATTTCTTCGATAAACATGGAGACCCCAGGGTAAAAGACTGGTTCATGATGAGCGGACCGCTACCAACTGTGATGATATGTCTCACCTACGTCTACATCGTCAAAGTTCTTGGACCCAGGTTGATGGCAAACCGCAAACCGTTTGATCTCCAGAAGACGATGGTTGTTTACAACATCTTACAAGTCATTGTATCTACGTATTTATTCTATGAAGTAAGTAAACTGAAAGTATACTAACCCTGATGTATAGAACAAGGACCTTTATAAAAACAAAAACTTTATATTATGAATTGTTATAAACATATAGGGAAAATTATAATGAAAAATGATAAGAGAATCTTGAAATACTAAATTATTTGCATGTCAACATTTCTTGAATAGTTTTTAACCAATTCTCATATTTTCTGAATATGAACTTTTGGATCAAATTGAATATTTTAAGTTAGTTATGTTAATTTTTTGAAAAAATCTGACATCTCGTTTGATTGATATAAGAAATGATGAATAAAATCAAAAAAAGTATTTGAACAAAATACGTGATTTAAATTTTATGAAATTCGAACATGATCACCTTAAATTGAATTGAGTACATTTTCGGTCAAATTTTTCAAAAATCATAATCTAGAAGTCATCAAAAAGATTTTGGCGATAAAAAATAAAATCCAACCTTTTTGCAATGATGGTTTGACTAATACGTCGAGCATAAATAAAAATTATTTTTTTAATAAAATAAATTTATACTAAAAGTTACGATTTTTGCTATACTCAGTTACATATTATTTTTTCATTAAATTTAAAAGATGGGATTATACATATAACAGTGACCTATAAAGGGTTAAATATTAGAAAGACCAAAAAAATCATGTGAAACTACCAGAAATATAAATTAAATGATTAGTGTAAATTCAAAGTAAAACTAGTTTTCATAGACAAAATTGTCTTAGTTTTGAATTTGTTTTGTTATTTAGTCTATAATTTTATATCCTGAATCTATTGTAATTCGTAATTCAAAAGGAAAATCTAATTGATGTAACAAAAACGTTTTTCATTAAAATGTTGAACTTACATAAGTAAGAAATTATTTACGAATTGCTTCATACAGCAATTTTATATCATTAAATAAATTTTGTTGGTGGATTATACAACAGATGATTTAATTTCAGGGTCTGGCTTCTGGATGGTGGAACGATTACTCGTTCAGGTGTCAACCGGTGGATTATTCAGATAATCCCAAAGCTATGAGAATGGCCAGGGGATGCTGGTGGTACTACGTATCCAAATTCTCGGAATTTGCAGATACTTTCTTCATGGTCTTGAGAAAGAAAAATGACCATATCACTACTTTACATGTCATTCATCATGGAATAATGCCTTTGTCCTGTTGGCTAGGAATCAAATTTACACCTGGTGAGATATCAAAATAATCAACATAAATGAAAAAGTTAAAAAAAAAAAAAAAATTCGTAATTTGATAGACAAACATATGAACTTCAATTATTATCAAATTTTTGGACTCTGTCAGGAATTAATTATAAAATTTTCTTCTTAAGATGTGACATACAACTAGCGAAACAGTTCGAACTTTTTGTAATTTTGAATTATAAATCTACTAATACGAATGCATCTCTAGCCGAAATTTGTAAACATTTAACTATTTTCAAGCTGAGATATTAAATTTAGAAATTTGACAAAATGATATATATAGATATACGAAACATACATTTTTACAATAGTTTGAAATCAGATATCTCGAATTTTAATTTTTCAAACATTTTCATACTTTGCCAAATTGTTATAGCGATCAAAAATACACATGGTTCAATTTTAAAAATAATAATCTTGAATATAGTGAATATATGAATACGTGAATACTTTCTTAGACAGACATTAACAGTATATTACAGAATAAGTCATAGAATGTTGAAATTATTATAATTATCATTTGAAATATACAATTTTTATTGTACTGTATGTCCTACCTTAAGGGGGTTTTAAGGTATTTTTATCCTAACTTCAGAATTTTTGCCATTACTTTGTATGTATATTACAGTATTCTTATACATTTTTTCATTGAAAAATTCATCAATAATTGAATCGAATAAATTCATATGTATACTTTAATATACATACGAAGTAATGGCATAAACCTCAAAGTTATAAGTTGTATATTTTTAACAAAAAACAAAAACAAAAAAACAAAAAAAACAAGACTTATGATAATGATAATTTGTTGAATTTCAGGCGGTCACTCGACTTTCTTTGGTCTTCTCAACTGCTTCGTGCACATGGTCATGTACACTTATTACTTCCTAGCCGCCTTGGGACCTAAAGTACAACCTTACCTCTGGTGGAAGAAATATTTGACCACTCTACAGATGGTGCAATTCGTTCTCATCTCAGTCCATGCATTCCAACTCTTCTTCATTGAATGCGATTACCCTCAGTCTTTCGTCTGGCTGATTGGAATGCATGGAGTCTTGTTCTTCTTCCTCTTTAAAGAGTTTTATGATGAAGTTTACAGAAAGAAGAAGAAGACAACAGTTTTTTCGGACAAAAAACAAGGTTCCTCAGGATCAATACTCGAAGAAAAATATGCTCAGACTCAGAATGTTGGACAAAAGAATGATTCGTCTGATTCCTATCCGAGTCACTACAAAATGAAGACGGGTTACATATCCGACAACGGTCTGAGAAACCGAGTCTTCATTGATAACCAGTCGCAAAACCGAAACTGAAACTGACTCTCTAGTTCTTCGTTGAAATTTGTTGTTGTATCGTTGAGGTGCCAAAAGTTCACTGCGAACTCAAGTATACCAGATTCATTTAAATTTCTTTCAATTTTGTCTAGTCAAAGGTGATAATAGACTTTGAAAGAACTCTAATGAATCTTTCACTAAAGCTCAAATCCAAGCATTCTAGTTCAATCATTCTAGCAGAAATGAAGACTGTTATCTAAATGTGATTCGAGGATGAGACACTGATTCGAAGGACCAAAGTGTGTGCAACAAGAGAAGCTTGTATGATTATTTATTATTTAAGTTCTCGTCATCGTTGAATCGCATTAATCTGCTAACGTTCTTATGTGTATAATTTTCTTATACTTTCTATTGTTCAAGCATAACAATTTCAATGCATAGTTTTGTAAATATAGGCGTTTGCGTTTTGTAAGCAGTTGCATCCTTATGTTTAAGTTTTGATCTGTGTTTAAGAGTTGTATTTATTTGTGATGGGTGTTATGAAACTTATTATCATTCGAACTTTGTTGTACCACATGTTTTCACGTGAATTATTACTTAAAGTTTTTTTCTTTTTTTTTTTGTTGTTGTTTACCATTTTCTCGTTAAAAAGAGCATTCCATATGTGTGCAACTAAAATTTGATGATACAGATGCTTTGCTTGAATGAAATCTTAAAAAAAGGGAGATGACCAGTGTGAATTGCAGCCTGTGCTTTTTTTTTTCACTTTCGTCGAATTTTCTACAATTTTCATTGGTTTCTCTCAAACGCGGGCCCTGCAAATAATTGGGATAAACGAATGCATTTATACTTATTTTTAATTCAAATTTGTTCATTACTACGGCTTAAAAAGTTTTTTCTCATCTTCAAAAATGTTGTTCCGTTTTATCAATTCAGGCAAAATCCTAATTCATAAATATTAGATTGTAAATATATCTTTTATATATTGATTTGAAAAAATTATCCATTCGACATGTTTGTTTTCTATTATTGTTAAAATACTTCAAACTGAAACTTCACACTGTACTATCCCTCATGGACGAAAATATATTCTGAAAATATAAAAAATATTATAAATTATTGTATTAAAAAAAAAATTTTTATAAATATATTTCGGGCAATATGGACAATATTTTGTTTATATATATTTTTAGATAAATTTTTAAGATGTAAAATGGAATGAAAATTTTATAATAAGCGTCAATAAGGCATATAAATTAAAATAAATTTTAATATTTTTTATATTTCTGTCTGTGAGGGTATTCGATAACTGTTTGCTTTTTGTTAATAATAATGATAAAAAAAATTGCAATGTTAAAATCAAAGTGACACGCGGTGCGTGTAGAGTATCTAGTATGATAAAAAAAAGACATGTAACCAGTGAACGATTGTTAACAAAAATTACAGACTATTTTCGCACACTCTGAATGTTTGTTTACATGAAATATAAATGAAGACCGTTTTGTAACTGTTACCGAGAAAATGCAATTTTGTTTAATATGTTAATAAAAAAATTTTCACAATATACTGTGCCTTAAAAAGTATAAATAATTGACCATTCATTGCTTTCATTAATTACTATTGAATTTTTCAGAGCAAAAGTTTCAATATTTCTTCATTGACAAATTATATAAAGCAAGTTTAGCAATTTTCTATAACTTTTTTTCATAATCAACGTAAAGTTTTAATTAATAAATTGAATCAAACTTTTTGAATTTAATTTGGGCAATACAAAATTTAAATTATCATCCAGGAAATCCTAATTCGATTATTAACTGCATGTACTGTGAACCTAATAGATGGCGTTTCATACCTCTCTCTCCTCATAACGAACTCCAAAAAAGGCACTGACATACCGACAATTATGCCAATCAGATGAAAATTTAAATAAAATTTCAAATTTCTATTTATTTTTATAGAAAGAAAGCTTTGTTTAGAAATTTAAAACAAATCATTTATTATTTCTGAAAGTATACATGTTGTTATACTATTAAGTTTATTTGATAGCAAAAATTACAATCAAATATTGAAATCAGATATTTATATTCTTCGAAATATTTGTAACAAACAATATATTGTGTGTAATGAAATAGATATGAAGTTTTTTTTATTTGAATACAAATGAAATTCATATTGATGTTGACAAATGGCGTATTCGAAAAAGAACATTATTTTGAAATAATAAACGACGCACTTATGTAAACTAAATTGTCTGTCCTTTATTTTTTTGAAATAATGTTCTTTTTCGAACACGCCAAAGGTTTGAATTATTAGAAAATTTGTTTCTTCAACAGTATTATTTTCAATTAGAATTTGTAATCGTTTAATGCAATATGATATTTCTGATAAAATATTATTCATTCTAGGAACTGTTTTGAAGACTTTGTATTTTTCAAGTTTTTATTAAATATAATATTAAATTGTTTTCAAACTTCAAATTTTTTATGTATATAAAAAAATTTGAAAATAAGTTCCTTTTTATTACTCAGAATTTATTCAATTTTTAAAAATGATAAATCATTGATCAGAATCAAAATCATTGTAAAAAAAAGTTGTAACCTGGTAAACTTTTACAATGTTCCGGTTTTAACATTGCGCAAATAATACCAGCAACACTTTGTACAAAATTTTAATATATTTTTATTGTCATACAATAAAACGACTTTTTCCAGTCCGTAACCACAGGGAGACTTTATGAGTATTACCCTCACACCACTCCCCTCGATACTCAATTTTGAAGGACAGAAATTTGCTCAATTTTCAATGACCGGTTTACAAACGTCCCTAAATTGACTCAAACCCAAAGTCCAACTTTAACAACAAACTAAAAGTTCACCTACCAGCAACTGACTTTTGTAAACTGGTTGACGGGTTCACGAAGGAAAATTTTCAACTTGTATTTGGAGCCGCAACTTTTACAATCCCAGATGATCTGGCGGTTCTTCTGTTTCCAGAATTTCTTTCTAGCACCAATAAATTCCATCATGAAATTTTATTGACACCATGAAATGTTGTTTATTATCATATATATTATCACCAGATGTTTTTTCCCACTTACTTTTGTTGCTCAATTCAAGAATTTCAGTCCAACATAATTTACCGAAAAATAATAATTTCAATGAATTAGCGACATTTTGCAATGTAAATTGAATTTAATAGAAAAAGACATTTTAGCTGCAGAAATGCGGTCATTAGTTTTTGGCGGGCAAATTATATTCCAAGAAAAGTCACTTATTACGTCAACGAAAAAATAGCCCAAGTATAGAAATTCGTCTAGGCATTTATCTAGGCAAATTACAAATTTAACGTAATGCGTTAATTGCATATTAAGTAAGTGGACAAGCAACAACTTATGACGGTCCTTTAACAGTTATGTGACTTAGGACAAGAAGTGCTTGGACAAAGATAATTTTCAATAGTGAAAGTGACCAGACTTGCGTGAAAGTATGACGCTATGGCAAGCAAACCGCTGATGCCAGGGATTACCAATTCCGTCAATATCATACCTGATGCAATTCGAATCCCATCAACATCCGAAAATAATGAAATTAATTATACTTACATTCTCTATTTATTAAACAGAAAAAACGTTTAATCCTTTAAACATCAACTTGTACTTTACATTTTCTTTCTCATGACTTATTAATTAACCAGAAATCACTACCTCATGGAAAACATCAAATTTTGGTATAAATTTTACCGTCTATGACTGACGTTGATTTTTCAACAAAAAAATAGTTTTTCATTTTTTTGTTCTTTTATTTAATTGTAATTTTTTTTGTTTTTTATATTTTTTTTGTATGAATTAAAATTTTTTTAATTTGGAAGTGAGTCATGGAAAAAATATTTCCACGAAAAACATGATTTTGGAATGCGTATGTGAACTCAGTTGAATTCATGCAGTTGACGTATCTGAAACAAAATTTCCATAATTTATATATGTGGATGAGTCTTTTTACGCAACAGACCTTGGTTTCTGGGAGAAACACCGTGCGACATCCTTTTTGCCTTCATTTTCTTCGCTTCAACTAAAGGGGAAATCAAGAAAATTCAATCTACACTATTTTTGCCAACTCATTTCCCAAATTTTTAAATAATATAATCTCATAAAAATATTTCAAGTGTCATTACAATGTATTACCGAAAATGAAAAAGTTTGTTACTCGAAATTTCTGTAAAAATAAAAAAATCAAATTATACTTAGTAATGATTTTTTGTTTCCAAAAACAATCATTTTGTACAATTTTTTGTCAAATAATTGTAAATTTGAATTTGATTATTCAAAACATATAAACATCAAAAAATGTTAATAAGATTTATTTTAAATAATTACATATAAATAAGAATTTGAACATTTCAATTTTAGAAATTGAAATGTTAAAATTACTTTTAAAGTGGTTAAATACGCTATTTGCTCACTTATTTTACATGGTCAATAATAAAGTGTAAATAACTATGGTCGTATAAGTGACGTAATATATCCAAATTACATAATTAGCTTGTAGCAATACAGTAATCAGAGAAACATTTGAAATCGAAAGAATTCGTGCAAAATTAATTTTTAATTTACCTCTTACATAATAATGATCGATGAAAAAACAACTGAAACAAAAAAAAAGAAACTTGAAATATTTTGATTAATAAAGTTTGTGTATCCCACAATTAAAAAACGAAACAAAACAAAACATAATTAGATGAAAATGATCAACTTTTTTTCCATCCTAAAACGAAATTAGAGAAACTAAAACTGTTGAATTTCACCTAACTTTATAAAAGTCAATCAAAATTCATAAAAAAAAAAAATAATAATAATAAAAAGACTTTACATTTTATTTTGAACCAACTAAATTATTGTGGTAGTCAATAAAAATTATTTTGTAGTCATAGTGATTTGAACATTTGAATAAATATTCTATCGAATGTATGATTGTAACAACACTAACCAGCCGCAATTCTAATGATTGATTTCCAGAACGAGTTAGAGATTTACCGTAAGACCGAAAAATAAGAAATGGAACCATCAAATGTTGAATGAAATTTCTGAATGACTTTTAAAACGGCCAAAAATTGTGATCCGCCGGGGTCGGCCGGGGATTCTGGTTGTTTGTAATGTTGGGTGTGACGAGAAAGTATTTCACACATTTGTCTAATGGAAAGGCACGTCATGAATAATTCGACTGACTTATATGAAAAGCAAAATGTATCGGGTAATGAGGAAGATATGAATGGCGCTGTACGAAGGGACACGGCGCGCTATTGGCCAAGCTGATCGAGGTATGTGGGAATTCCATCTGCGCGGTAGGAAAATGGAGTGGCCAACATCCGCGGTCATTCAAAGCGGCAGGATCACTTTCGCTGACCGCGGCTGGTCCCACAACTTGCATAACCCTTTGCCTGTTACGCGACTCACGCTTTTTCTTCTTCTCTTAAGAATTGATGATTTAAAATCCAGCCTCAGATTGTCACTGCGTTTTACCTTTTTTTCCTTCATGTTTTTTATCATTATTTCTGTACTATTTTGTTTTAAGAAAATTTACATACATTTCAATCAGCCAACTTTTCTTGAGATGTGCAATTTCAAATTAGACAAATGTAAATTGGCCAGTTTTGTAATTTTCAATTATAATTATACTTTTATATCTTTTGGCTATTTCTATTCTGAGATACTTCATGTAGAAATTATATATATATAGATATACAAATTTATAAGCGACAATTAATTATATAAAAATAAAATATACAGTACATATATAAAATTAAAATATATTTACAGGTATATTTTTGTTCTTGTGAGATTACATTGATATTTACAACATTAGTCATGAAATATACAAATTTACATATGTAATCATAACGTCTTGACTATACAGAATGTCTTATCTCAATCCTGGTTGTCAGAAACAAAAACAAATGACACTTGAAATTTCTAAAATATTTGGTGCATAATTAGTTCGACGTTATGGTTTGCCTGAATAATGGATTTTCTTACAATTTGTAGTAATAATCACCTAATGAATAGATTTTCAGTCATAAAATAAACAAAATTGAAAACACCAAATCCTTACATCTCAATTTTGATTCCAAATACTTAGTTCAATTGTTATGAAATATTGAAAAAACATTTGGAAATGCAGGGTTTGATTTCCACAAGCAAAAGAAAAGAACACCTTTTTTGCCTCCGAAATAGATCTGACTCATCAGAAAACAGATATTAACAACTTATTATGAAAGTAGTCATAAATTATACAAATGAATATAATTAACTACCATTGGAACACAAACATATTTTGACATGTACTTGAAAATTTTGGATTGCCATGGAAAATTGTATTCCAAAATTGTACAAAAAATTGTACAATTCGAATAACTCATTCTATTTCGCAAGGCAGTTATTTTTAAATTTCTTCTCAACTTTTCTTCTAGTTCGTTGCACCATTGAAAAGGAATGCAAAAGATTTTTTTTCTCTCTTTTGATTAAATTATTTCTTATATTGCATCTGTGATAAAGACAACCCTAATGACAAAATCAATAGATCTCTGGGAAAACACTTCTGGAAATTCCACTTTATTGCTATTTGCAATGTTTTTAGAGGAGTTTGTTTTTCATTCTCTGGATGCGACTCTGATTTTCAAACACGACGTTTTCAAATTGGGACAAAAAATTTGTGCAGATAAAAGAACAAACGTTATGACAAATTTTTTTTCGTAGAAAATTCATTCGTGTTGACAGTTGTTGGTGGGGCATAAGTGTGAAACATGTACAATAGGTGTGTAATGTGAATAAGGCATAATAAAAGTTGATAATTACGATTTGTTAGCTGAATAAACCACAATGATCCATTACAGATGTTATGGAGATGGATGTAATACTTGGAGTGAGAAGGAATTAATCACGTAATACGCATAACATGTGATGC
The DNA here is from genome assembly GCA_025266255.1 of Trissolcus basalis. NCBI lineage: Eukaryota > Metazoa > Arthropoda > Insecta > Hymenoptera > Scelionidae > Trissolcus > Trissolcus basalis. Next base: position 32,531 of record JAAMPD010000874.1, read on the forward strand.
AATCTCTGAACGAGAGCACGATTTCTCTTGTACGCTTATCCGAGTGTCCGGCATTTCGGATATGTCCTGCCAATTTTTCATTCAAAATTAATTCGTACCAGTTTTTTCCTTCCATTTCATTTTTTAGATTGAAAATATAAAAATAAACGATACGAATGTTGTTGATTCAATCAATTCATTTCAATTCAATCTTTTTTTTTTTTTTTTCAATTTCTGATGGCTGATATTATTTTTTTGCTTCAATTGTGTACTAAAAACATTATAGATAAAACTTTGTCATGTTTATAGTGAAGTGACAATTGGCTGGGGAAAAAATTCGTAGATTTTTTGTAAACGTGTGAATTCCAATATTTGTGTATTCTTTGAATGCTCATTCACATCTTCAATGTCAGTATTACTTTCATCTCTCCGAAAAAATTACTAGTAAAAACATTCACCTCACGTAAACGCGACCTTGTGTGAAAATCATCGCGAGTAAAGAATGCAATATTAAAAAGAAAAAAAGATTTCTTTTTATTTTGAGATGAATAAAAAAAGATGTTGAATGCTCGCTGGTCGTTTGACCTAGTTAATTTTTTATCAAAGTTCAATAGATTCACATTATGTGAATCTTCAATATTATATATAAGATATATAGAATATATAATAAGTGTTCATGTTCACATTTGGCACAATTGAGCGAGCTCAGTTGCGTCGACCCCTCAAAAAATGATAAAAATTTGTCATTCAAAACGAAATCAGTTGCGCTAATATTTTAATATAATTTTCAATTATAATCGTATTTATACAAATATAAATTCATATTCATTTACTTATTTATTTTTACTTTATTCCTGGTCTCTCTTTCTCTCTCTGTTTCTTTCTCTCTGTCTCTACTAAGCCGAAGGGCAAGGCTTTCAGTAAGTAACTCCAATCTAACAAAACCTCAAACAACACAATTTTTTCAACTACCTTACGGTTGTCACGATTCCTCTCGCAGTTTTTGATGAAAATCCAAATTTCAAAGTGGTACTGAGAGAGGATAGATAAAGTGAAGCACTACAATAACGATATTTGAATAATTCATTACTACAACAAAAAGCATGCTATTTTTTAGACAAAATTTCCACTTCGTTTTGTTTACAACTTTGACATAAATTACGAAATCAACAAGGTTTTTATTAAAGTGCCTCTGTGAATGTATCTTTAAGTAACTCTTAAGAAAATTTGGAAAAAATCAGTAGATCTTGGGCAAGTGGAGAACCGTATACCTGAAAACATAAAAAGCGATTAAAATGTCAGTATAACATATCGTAGCTTCAGAAGAAAAAGGGCCTATTTCGAAATTACCACATGATTTTGAAAGGATAAATAGGCCTTTTTTTGGGGCGACGATTTATAGATAATAAATCTGTAGCTCTGAGGAATAACCAGTTAAGAATCTATCGAAATGACTCCGGATGACGTTACATTAGAATGTATTCATTGATACATTAATATATTATAATCGATTGATAAAATTTAATAACACCCGTTTACCCGTATGTAACTTGGGGGTAGGGGTGGACCCGTATACTTAAGTACCAGGGTAGGGGTAGTTGTATGATACATTGATAAATTATAATCGATTGATAAAATAGAATAAAACCTTGAATTGTATTTTTTTAAATGACTAGATACCATACGCGCTCCGCGCGTCACTATAATTTAGAATTATAATTAAAATCACTTATTTACTATGTAATAAAATTGAAAATAAAAGGTCACGATTTATTGTTTCAACCATGCTAACAAATATTCACAATTTCAAGTAATTCTTAATTCCATCAATTGATGGATTTTTACCTTATAAATATCAATTTAAATTAACCCGCGTATTTAGTAGGCTG
>JAAMPD010000874.1:34415-59527 GCA_025266255.1 Trissolcus basalis
TATATATATATATATATATATATATATATATATATTTATGTTCATATTCTATAAGCACATATTATTTCAATATTCTTTATATGTCCGGTCAAAAAATGTTTCTAGAAGATTATACGTATTTGGTAATATTTCAGGAATGTTAAAGAAAAACATTGTTGAAACATCCCTAGAAAATTATGTGCCGATAGGGAGTTATATGTTAAATGGAATATCAAAAAAGGAAATTGAATAAACAAAACAAGTTAGTAAACAAGATTGAACCGAGTGATTGAATTGTATTGTTCAAGTTTGATTTTTCCGATTCATCGTTCATTAGCACTAATTGCCACCTGTGCAAAAGTGGGGAAACAAAAACAAACACAGCGGAGCAGCAAGTTAAAAATTCATTGCTCCGGAAAGGTGGATATTTTTTTAGAGGTCACAATATCTCGTCCTCAATATAATATCAAAGCACAACAAAAACCCGATAAAGAGTCGAACCAAACATCCAAACAAACAAACAAACAAAATGGTACGGCCGAGACGTCAGAACGGATTGTCATGAACAAAACTAGGCCTCCGATTTGTCAAGCCTCGTGAGAAATCAACAAGCAGTGGGACGAGTTGGCCGAGTCAATTATAAACTCGGCATGAGAGAAAGAAAGAGACCGAGGGGAAGAGAGAGACGGAGTGCGCAGATGAGACAATTGTCCCGGTGGAAGAGTCGGAGGAAAGCCAAAGCAGTGTGAGAATTGAGATTGTTGAGGAACTTGTTGTTTTTACAAAACAGAGGCCAGGGTTGCAACTGAACGTGGTGCGCGCACGTCCACCACGCCCAAGGAGTTGATGGAGTTGTTTATGGATGAACGGAGAAACTCACCCGTCGCCGACGACGACGCACTTGATGGCCTGCATTGTTCACGCGCGCACTCGTAGCGTCTCGGTCGGGGCGAATCCAAGCTGGCGAACGCTAATCTAGCACGGGCTCGGGCCGAGCTCACACGAGGGTCATTCGATTGGCGGACCAAAGGCGTTTTCACACTGCCACCACTGCCACTGGAGCCGACAGAGACCGAGCCGCGAGAGGGAGCGACACGGCGCACAGACCGACACGAACGCAGTCCAACCCAGCGCCTCCAGCGGCTGGGGGGCGCCACGGCGGGAGCCCGCGCGATATCCTAAAAATGTACTACACAGTTTTTTGTCCTCCCTCACACTCCCAATCGATCATTTACAACTTCTTTTATAACGTATCTAACTTTTTTTATTCTCATTCATATCAGGTTTTTTTTTCGACTTTTTAATCACTCTTTCAATATTCCCTCAGAAAATCAATTATCTCGTTCCAATTCAAAAGATTAAGAAATAATCCAGTTACAATTGTTAATTTTTACAATTTGTTATTACAAATAGTTGAAAAACGTCTATTGGGTTTTGAATTTTAAGATTGAACAATTTTTTTAAGGGAAAAAGGTAATAATCAGACGGTAAACGTAATTTAATAGATTTATCTTAATTATTATTTATGATTTCAAAATTAATGAAAAACAGTATAGTTTATAGATACAGGGTGTCCCAATTTGAAGTACCATCTTGAATATCTCGGAAACCAATCATCTCACGTCAAAAAATGTATTTATTTTTACTAATATATGTTTTTTAAAAGGAAATCAAATAACATTATTGAATTTCACTGACATGGCGCTGCAATTGTAGATTTGGTATACGAACTTCGTTTTTTTTTCAACAAAGTTTCCGAGATAATCAAGGTGTTAATTTAAAATTGAACAACCTGTATATAATTGTTAGAGAAGCATGAATATTTTTCTTCTTTGATGAAAAATAATTTTACGCAAATTAATATTAGTAGGATAGTTTTTTTTCATTGGTGTTGCAGAATTGAAAAAAAATTCAAATTCACTTCTCGCTGGAGATGATTTTTGTTTTTTCCCCTTGATGCATAATATACTATTGCAGCTACATTATACAGTAGCAATGTTGCCAAGTGTACAATGTATAGTTTATGTTAACTTTTGTTAACCAAATTGCTAAAATATCGGATCCGTTTTGAATGAAAGTAAAAATAATACTTTAATATATTCTTTAATATTTTCAATTTAAAATTTTTTTTCAATTTCCGCTTGAAATTAAAAAAAAGTATTTCTACTTTCCCGTTAAACTAAAGTGGACAAAAAAAGTTGTTTATTTTAATGGTTGAATTTTGTGCAATATTTGAAATAAAAAACAATAATTTTATTTGATATAATTTTTTGAACTAGAAATTTCAAGCAATCAATCGGTAACGTAGAAAATAGTCAGTAACAAGTCACAGAACCGGGACTATTTCTTCCTCTAGTTTCACATAACCAGTGGTAATTTTAAGACACAAAAAATAACCTCAAAATGATGCAGAGGTATGCAAACGAAATAATAATTATTTAACAACAATTATTCAAATAAATAACACATGACAACACGATAATGCAATTTCAATGTTTGCAAAATAATAAAATAAGATTAACTCGCATGGCTCGTTGTCAAAATATACTTTTGATAAAATATTACTCAAACTCAGTAAACATGCAATATTTGTTGACACTTTTCTAATACAATTCGATCAAAAAATTTCAGATTCAATTAAGTTTGGAATTATTTCTTACATTTCAACTTTCTACAAACTTTGATTGCATTATTTTGAGAAATCTGACATACTATATTTATATATACAATTGATATATTTATTTCATTGCTTATTCGCTATATGTTATTCATTTTGATGAAACTATTTTGTAGGTTCAAAATACTTTGCACCCTCGGTCTGAGGTCGCAAGGACAATTCAGGAATGCAAGTACAGCAAGTGCAAAATCACTGATAAAGGAACGACAAAATGAAATCTTCGAGAAAGAAAAGGAACGACAGTTTTCAGAGATCGGAAGAATAGAAAAAATAGACGTGCAATATTTGTCGCCGACTGATGAAGTACATATGGTGATGAACAAAAGTATCTCGACACCACTTGACTGTGCAAAACACGTATCAGAAGGTTGTTATAATTGCCATTGTTATTATACTTATGGATATTCCATATTTATGTCATAATAAATCTGTGGCTCTGAGGAAAAACCAATTAAGTGTATATGTAAATCCTATACCACTTAACTGGTTATTCCTCACAGCCACAGAAATAGTCTCAGCAAACAAAAACCCATTGAAATTAATGTAAAAGAATGAATTAAAATGGTATTTTATGAGAAAATCTGTAATGTATTAATTGGTCAAAATCAATAATTGTCATAACCAATTTAAAATTAATTTCCGTCTTATTTTAATTTTGATTGGTCTTTTTTTGTTTGTTGTGAAAATAATGACTATATATGGACAATACATGGACCATATAATTTCCAATATTAGGGTAAATAGTGATAAATATGATTGGAAATGGACTAAGAATAATCAGGACTTGAACGTTTCACGAATGTTTCTAATTTTCGTCATTCAAAATATAATCATAATAATTAACGTTTGTCTTAATTTTCCTGATAATCCTGATAAATGTGTAACATTCGTTTTTAATTCTTATGTTAAAAATAATTCAAATTGATCATTTTTATCTAACCAATATGAACAATTTTGAATTGTTCCTCTCTGTAATAAACCTAATTAAAAAATCATATATTATCCATATATTATCAATATCTTTGTTAATATATTGACAATACGTAGACAATATATCGATCACATATGTTGAGTATTTTTCATACTAAGACTATATAATTAATATAATTAATTATAATTAGATATATATAATTTTATATGTGATATAAAATGTATAATAATTTTGTTTTTGAATTTGTATTCAGGTGTGGCCAAAGTCTCAGTAATTGCTTTAGTAGATGACGTGCTCTGGGACATGCACAGGCCCTTGCCAAAAAATTGCACCCTCCGTTTTCTCAACATGAGGAACCCAGAAAAAATGTCAGTAAACGCAGCATTCTGGCGGTCCTGCTCGTTCGTCCTAGGCGCAGTGATAGATTCAGCTTTCAAGGATGACCTTGAGGTGTACCTGCATAGTTTTCCATGGCCAAATATTAAGGCTGGCAGTTTTGTGCACGACGCCTTCGTCAACCTACCTGACTGGAAACCCACGGAAGCCGAGCTTAAAGCTCTTTCAGCGAGCTTTGTTAAACTCATACGAAAAGAGCTGCCGTTCGAGAGGTTACAAATTTCGGAGCAAGTTGCAATGGACATGTTCAAAGACAACCCGTTCAAGATGAGACAAATTCCTGATATCTCAGACAAAAATGAAGATTCGGTTACGGTGTACAGAGTGGGAGACCATATAGACATTAGCAAGGGACCGATGATTGGTAATTTTCAAACAGGATAATTTTTATTCATTGATAGGGAATCGAATATTGTTTTTTAGACTTTTTATACAGTTTTATTCAGTTTGAATAAAATTGTTTGTGACTTTTTGATGCCAATTTTGGGTTTTCTCATATATTTTATATATTTTACATCTCTGGAAATGAAACATTCTATAATATAGAATAGTTAGTTATTATTTAATATTTTCAAGTTTATTTCACTAAGAGTTGTTTTGTAAATGAATAATTTTTCATTTTAGGTAACACCTCAAATATAGGCCGTTGCACAATATCAGCAGTACACAAAATCCAGCTTGACGACATGGAAGAATCGCTGTACAGGTTCCAGGGAGTTGCAGTACCCAGTGGAATAATGATGAACCACTTTGCTTATGGAATTTTGGAAGAACGAGCTCGAAAATTGAACAGCACTACCTGGATGCCTGTGAAATATACAGAAATTGAAGATAACAGTGTATCCGTAGCTGCGCAGAATTAAGAATCCAAATTTTTATCCGTTAATTTATACGAAAAAAAAAAAATTAATAAAGCTTTGTACAAAAAAATGACCATCATGAATACTTGAAATATTTTCTATTTTCAAAAAACGTACCAAGAAAGTATTACAAAACGCTAATTTGACATTTGATTCTGTTAATCGGTAATTAAAAATAACATATGTATATGTATGTTTCTCCGCTATACACATATCTAAAATACGAAAACGAATACGTAGAAAAAAAAGGGTCTGGGCAATGAACTTAGAACATAGGATTTAGCGTCGCCCTCGCTTCGGAACTGTGAGCTCCCAAACGAAGTGGCCTGGAAGTCGATTGCTGGCAGATGCTGGACAGGTCACGTCCAGTTTCAGATAGAGCTCGAGTTTTTTGTCGCTGCTGGGGGTTACTGCATCAAAATAGTCCGAATGCAGCAGAGGTTTCACTGCCAAAGGGGCCAATTCTGGTGAGCATCTAAAAAATCAATTTCTTATGATTATTATTATACAATTCAACTGAAACTGTGAACAAAAAAAATTTGTACATTAAAAAATGAAATTACCGAATATTGGCGACAATCACAAGATCATAACTTTGTTTATAGGGTTCCGCCTCCTGATCGTAATTTTCATCGTCTGTTTCTGAATCAGGTATATCTTCAGGAAAAGAGGCTTTGAATTTGCTGTCGTAGGCATACTTGTTCATATTCCCATAGTAGTAAAATTTGCCTCCGTACTCGCCGTACCCGGAGTAGGTTGAGACAGGTGGAGGTCGAGGCATGGGCACTTGGGGGACATGGAGCTGCTGCTCCGTGGCATAGTGCTCGTTCTCATACAAATGTATGTTGACACTGCTGACTAGTCTTCTGAGTCTGAGATACATGAACCGTTGCTCGTCCTTCCACGAGTTCTCGTTGGCCAGGTTGGCTCCTGGCAGACAAGTGAACCACGATCGCTTGATAACGTACTTGATTGTCATACAAACTTTGCCAACATTTTTGCCTCGGTTGTCACATACTCGGTACGATTGTACTTGGCGACCTTCTACCAGACAATCCAGAATGTCGATGGTTTTGCAACCAGAAACTAGACCGGACCTGATCAAATATATTAAATTATTATAATAATTATAATAATAATGATATATGTAATATTGATAATTAATAATATATATCACAATAATAATTGTTATAATTCAGTAATTGCAACAAATAAATAACAAAAATAATTTAAAAAACAAACTAGAAAAAATTTACTATAATTTTAATGAATTGGAAATGAAAAAGCAATTCAATTAGTTTTATATTCAAACATTTGAATTCAGATTAATAAATTAATCTCCTCGATTTCGTATGATTTTAGTAGATTATATTTTATGTGTTATATTATATATGTGATTTTAGAAGAATTCTTGAACATACTTTGTTCAAAAGATAAATTGTACATTATGGAAATTGGTATTCGTCAACTGATATTTTGCTTACAAGTTACACAATATAAATTAAATCATACATAATTTAATTTGTTTAATTAATTGATTTTCATTTGTCTCATTGATTTTTACTCTGTCCTTTTTTTGATAAAAACTTGTGTTCATTTTGAATGTTTGGTTATTTTTTGTTCTTGTTTTTTGAACAATTTAAACAATGTGATATATACTTTAATTTGAATGAAGCAAATTTTTGTCGAACATTTGACTGATTTAAATCGTAATTTGAATCAATGATTTAGATCTTCGCCGCATTGTAAATCTGATATTTGTAAACAACTTGCAGTTTTGCATACTTGTTAACTTTTTTCTCAGAAACTTTCTCAAAATAATTCATGAAAGTTTTGCAGATGCCGATGAACTCGACGATTGGTTTAGATTCATGAAGAACGTTTGGGGCGCAAGGATTGGTTTTCAGCAACGAAATGAACTTGAAAAGTGTGTCCAAAAGCGAACCACCGTAGAAACAGAGTCTGACGAACTTCTGACGTTGGATCGGGTGGGTGTATCTCCACGTGACTGCCTTGAGCATCTGGTACTGGGCTCTTATCAGTTCCATGGCATTGTGAGTCCGGTGACAATGCAGCACCTCAACGTCACCTCTCACCGTCAGGATTTGGTTCATCAGTTGTCTCTCCACAGTCTTCAGCTTCTTGCCAGCTATCAGAAATGCGTTATTCAGAATCGACGTTGCGACCATCTGAAATCGCCTGGAAAATTTTACGTTCCTGATTATTATAATTGTTGCTAACAAATTGATTACTAGCTGGCCAGATATAACACTTTCAAACGGCTCTGGTGATGATAAATTGATAGTTGTCACACTGGAAACTGGCAAAACCAGTTTCATCTTGAAAGTACAATTTTTTTCATTTCGGTTTTGATTTTTCTTTTGGTTTGATTTTTCACCGAGTGACAGATGTAAATTAAAAAGTTTGTATTTTGTAAAACAAGTTGATTACTTGGAAACGAGTCGAATGGTCTGTGAAATCTCGTGGTAGCTCAAATTCATCAAAATCATTTCCAAAATTTCCGGGGGTAACAAATCGAGAATGCTCTCGTCTTCGGGGTTGACCTCATCGTTGACCTCGCCGGTTAGGCACTTTTGTTTTTTCAGCGGCGGACTCATTTACGATTCGCAATGTAACAACCGAAATGTCAAAGCGCAAATGACATCATAATTGAAAAGGAACTAAAAACTTGCAATTCTTCTGAGGTGTAAACATTCGTACAAGGCACAGACGGTATAAATTCTTTACTGATCCAGATCAGGTAAAGATGACCTTTGAAATGATGAACAATTTGGCAAATTAATTTGTCGTCGTTTGACTTGAAGTGTGTCAGGCAAATTTTGTCAGGTGAACAAGTGAATGTCATGTTTGGAGTAAGAATAGATTACAAAATTTTTGCTTCATTTGTTGTTTATTTATTTTATTTATCAGTTTTGTATAATTAGAGTTGACAGTTATGGATGAGAATATTGTATCCAAGTTAAGGAAATAGTAGGCTATCTAAAATTGTAATTTCATATAGGATAGTTTAAAAAAAGAATTAGCCGAAAATTTGTCAAAAAACTAACATTGGGCGTGTTTTTGTAATATTCAGACAAAAATCTGAGCCATCAAGATAGATGATTCAGATTTTTTTCTGAACACCTAACAAAAACGCACCCAATTCTGATTTCGGAAATTAGAGTAATAATTTCAAACAATTTTCTTATACGTTGGAACAGATTTCTTAGAATAGAATTTTTATAAGATGGAATAAGATTAGAACAATTTTCTGATGTTATTCTTATGTTATTATATTCACACGAGGTTACAGATTAAAAGATTAAACAACAGCGAGAATACAAAAATGATACAAAATATCACATTAATCACAAATATGCATGCATATATACCACAGACATGCCGGTACAAAAGTTTTTTTTTTTTGGTTCCTCTCCTTGCTTCTATGTGAACTCCGACAGAGTTCATAATCGCTGCGCTAAATAATAACAATGTAACTCAGTTAAATGTATGATCACCCTCTGAGAATTTGAAGTAGCCAGTTTAAAAGTTAAATGGCAAAAAATAATTATCACTTCAAACTTTGTTTTAAAGTCGTCGTACAAAGTAGTAGTTATACAAGTTTTTAAATGGAAAAATAATTCTTGTCCCAATCTTTAGCCTTGATTTCTTGTTTCTTGAATTATATTTTATAGTATAGATTGTGAGAATGATGACACGCTCTTTGTACAGGTTTTTATTGAGAATTTTCAATTGCACGTGTATGTACAAAATTATTTGAATACAATGAAATACTGTTCAGGACCTTTCCTTCAAATTCATTCTCATGACAGAAACTTATGTTTTATAATTCAGACTGTGAACATGAATTTTCTGATGTAGTTTCCATCATAACTCATAATCACTTTTTCTTATCATAATTTATAATTTACTATGTTCTTTGAACAAAGGGATAAAACTTTTAAGATGTCAAAGTTAATCTACATTATCAACATATCCGACCTACATTACCGATTTGTTATATTTTTGTTAATTGATGTATTTTTGTCAAGTATAAACATTATATAAGTTGTTGAAGAATATTCAGAAGAGGTAATAGAATATTTCAAGATGAAAAACGTGGAAATTAATTGTAAAAGACGATCGTAATTAGAAATCGCATTTTTTATGTAGAATTTTTAGGTTAGAATTGTCGAAAAAATACGGTTGCTAATGGTGGATTGTGTTTTACAATCAATAATTTTATTTTGTATCTCAAATTACTCCTTGACGGCTCAATATTCGTCTGATATCAAATTCGATATATGCTTTCATCGGTATAACCCATAAAATCAACAAATTCCAAAAATTCTAACCTTAAAAATTTCATTTTTCCCGCGAAATTCAGAATTTAAACTTCACCATCGACGCCATCGACTTTGACATCCTCATAAAGTTTTGAATAATCGAAAAAAATAAGTAAAATAAAAACACAATAAATTACAAAATGATTGTTATAAATATTGAAAAGAATAGAATTTTCTAAGTTTACAAATAGAGTTTGACATAGAAAAATAAGTGTCACTTTTCAACCCTTTTTGAATACCTTGTCTGGGACTTGCAGGTACTTGCGAAATTCGGATCATTGTTTATCATACTGACTAATTTCTTTGGATAACGCATTTTAGAAATATTTTTTACACATATATTACGTAGAAAATATTGGTAATTATTCATTATTTTCTCTTTGTCTCAATGCATAGCTACGCTTAAAAGATGATAGTGCTAACGTATAGAGGTACATGAAAAATAAAAAATCTTCCGACCTTCAGAGAGTAGACGAAGCAAAAATTTGTAATTTATAAAATCATCAAGAAAAATTTATTATTACAGCTTTTAATCGAAGATTAGGTTTTGTTATTGACTGAAATTTTTGAATAACCATTATTCCAAATTGACAAGTTTGTAGAAAGATTGGACTGTGTTAAAATTCAAAGATTCAGCTGAGTTTCCCAAGTTTATGCAAATTTTAGTAAATTACTTCGTATTGCGATTTGAACAGGATAAGAATTGTTGTATAACAATATAAATTCATTATTAAATAGAGATACTTGAAGATAAAAGAATAACTTGTAGAGCTTCGGATACTCAAAACGTGTTCTCAAAAACACTTCAATTTATCGAATTAGGAATTAGATTTTAAAAATAGTTATATGTGTTCAATGAAAAATATATTCTTGCAAAAATTGCATCACACACTTTTCAATTCACTCGTCTCTGTCAAGTAAGTAGCTTAATACCCATCAACATTTATCGACAATTATTATCATATACCAATTGTCTTAGCTATTTTAATTTTTGGTTGCATTTTTTTCAAGGAACATGTTCAATCCTCTTCTTCGTGTTCTAATTATCCTAACACCTATATCTAATACATTTAGTACCAACTAATAAAAATACTAATCCAAAAGAATTTCAAATTTTTCATTCAAAATTTCTAAACTCATAATTTATAAAAAAAAAATAAAATAAAATAAAATAAAATAAAATAAAAATAAAATAAACATGACATCAGATGAACGAACGTTATTATTACACTACTTAAACTTATGCTTCAAGATTTTTACGTTAAGTACAATGTTTTGGTGTTCTTTGCTTTGGCGAGAGACAACTTGGAATAAACAAAAAAAAAAAAAAAAAGTAACAACAAGAATAAATAATGTCAATAATAGAAATAATAATGCAACATCGCACTGCAGAAACACCTGTATTGCCTGTTCCCAAGAATTCCTTAAATGAATTAATAAATTAATTCATTAATAATTTCAACAATTAATTAGAGCAATTAAGGTTCAGTTATTTTGTCGTTTATCTTTTATAATATCGATTTTAGTATGGATTTTCTTATTTCTGATTGTCTAATCAATGTTTTTATCTCAATGATCTATTACTTGGTTCGAATCGAAGGGAACTTACAAAATGGACAAGTGTTTTAAAATAAAACATTTCCAGAGGACACTCTTAAAACGTTCTCTAAATGTTTTAACTAAACATTTTTTAGTGATTGAATATGTTTGAATTTAAAACGACAAATGTGCGTTTTTGTATTTCAAAACGTTTACTTTAAAACATCAAAAAATAAAACAGAAAAAGTTATGGAACATTTGCAAAACGTTTTACGTTAACTTTGAAAACACTTGGACTCCAACGTGTTTTGCAGTGTACGAATCGAGAAATTGCAAATTGAAAATTGCAATCAAACATTGAAATTCATTGGCATTAAAATAGTGAGTTTGGCTTGTTCATCAACAGGTTTCTCCTCGGCAGTTTGGAGGTTGTTCAAAAGCGCCTGAACAGCGTCTTGCATGGCATTCGGGTGTTTCCTTTTGGTATGTTCCCTGCGATGTTTGAGCTCCTTGAAAGATTTGCCGCACTGGTCGCAAGAGTACGGCCTGGCAGGCTCGTGTGAGCGCACGTGACCCTCGTAGTGGCTCTTCCTCACGAACTTTTTGCCGCACTTGCGACAGTCGAACTGAAATCGTCCCTCGTGAGCAGCCACGTGACAGTTGAGAGTCCACTTGGTCTTGAAAGTCTTGAAGCAGTAGTTGCACCGGATACTCGTGCTCTTCTTCTTATCCGCGTTCTCAGGCAGCCTGTCGATGAAATGTCTCGAATCTTTTTTGAACAAGAGCATCTCTTCGAGCAGAAAATTGTCGTCGTCATCCTCTGTGATGTCGTCTTTCATACTCGAATTCTCCAAAGCCGCCTGGGCCTGCAGGATGCTCGTTGTATGCTCCTTCATATGATTCTCAAAGTCCTCGCTATTTTCATATGTGTTACCGCACAACGCACAGCAACTTGTTTCTGGTTTCTGAAACAATCAACAAATTTTTTTTCCATTAAAATATTTTTTGTTAGATAAAGATATTAGTTGAAAAAAAGGAATAATAATTGTTTTTCTGTGTTTAAGAGTTGATAGAAATATGAAATATGTCATTATAAAAGTAATTATTGACAACTGTATAAATATATGAAATATAAAATCACCACTATATATATATAAGAAAAACCTAATCGTAAAATGTAAAGTCCATTTTTCTCATATTACAACTTCAAGTTTCTTTAAACTTATTTCTATATATAATTTTTTTCGTGATTGGGCATCAAAAATGCCTCCACCGCCATGTTTTCCTATATCTTCTCGTTAAATTTCCAAACTTTCGAGTACAATATCTCAAAAACTAGACAATAAAAATGTTGTAAATTTCAATTGTGAAACTTATTTTTGAAATTTCGTACATATCTCGCAAACATTTTTTGATAGAAAAAGGGAATTGAAGCAGTTGAAGAAACTGTTTTGAAAGTGACGAGTTTACACAATTTGCAAACACTCATTTACCCTCTTCAATTACCTTTTGGTGTGCTAAAAGATGGACTTTTAATTTATTTGCATTACTGTACTTCTTCTTGCAGACCTGACAAGAAAATATAGTTGGCGTCATCTTGGCGGTTTGTTCCTGGTCGTCTTTGTGATGCTCCATGTGAACAAGCAACCCATCGTCGGTGACAAAAGTCTGACTGCACTTGGGACAGGGGTGGATCTGCGTTTGCTCGATCTCCGAGAGTTTCTCCTTACGGCTTTCATGCCGGGCTATGTGTCGCTTGAGGTCGTGCGCCCGGGAAAAAGCGTGTCCATACCTGGAGCACGTGGGGTACGGACAACCCTGAACCTTATCCCTGCGGGCCTTCGGCATGCTTTTTTGCTGTGGATTGTCATTGACATGGTCGATATTTTTACGTGCGATTGTTGCAAGCTGGGCGGATAATGGTATCACGATTGAAATTGTCTCGTTCAAACCAGGACTCACGATTGGACCGACGTGGATCGTTGGCTGCGTCAAAGATATCGCATTTCCATCCATCACTGAATCTTCCTGAAACGAAACAAAATTCATTAATTAGTTTGATTGAAAAATATACAGGACACATAACTGCAAGCAGTTATATGCACTTCGGGGGGGGGGGTTAAAATAACGAAGGGAGGGGGTAGGTGATTCCAATATATATTTATATACTTTTGAAAGATTACGTCTCTGGTAAAACCAGTTTGGCTGATAACAATTGGAAGAAGTGAAAAGCCATGAGGGCGGATTGTACATATAAGAAAAAGATATAAGAACAGTATTATAAAGATCACATTTAGTCAAAATACACAAAGAATAAAGCAGTAAACGATAGGAATATAATAGATAAATAAAATTGATATATGTATGTATATATAATAACAAAAATTATTACACAAAACATATGTAATTGTTATTATTATATGTAAATTATATATTTTATAAAAGTTTATGAAATGTATATGAAATATCTACATATTTTTACATCTATATCTAGTATATATTGAGTAATAAAGTATGGATAGTGAAATAAGGGAGGGAGGGATAGTGGATCCTAACCAAATGCAACAGTGAAATGAAAATTTCCGTAAAAAAAGTTGAACATTTTTAAATGCAATGATTGCAATTTATCCAATCAATTTTCACCCAAGAATGATAATCATTTGAGAGTGGCACTAAACAAGAGAATTTATTGAACGAGTTTTTTGTCAACTCGCTTATTAGAAATACCAGTTAAAATTTTCATCTCTTTTATATACACTTTTAGCAATGCGTAATGATATCAAACGAAAGTTGGAATTTAAAATTATAAAGATGCCAGAGTTGTAACCCATATTTTTCAATGTAAAAATACAATTTCACTGATCGAGTGAGTTTTACAAAAATCATTAAACTCGACTTGCAATTATGCTAATTGTCATTAACAGTATCGAAGATGAAATTAATTGACTCAAGCAATTATTCTTATTGAACTGGAAACTTAAAAAATATACTCCAATGCGATAAACGTTCATTTTTATTTGTTCTTTTACATCCAAGTGCATAAATCAATTTAAAATATTTGCAGCGTATAGATTTGTTCTCTTCGAATGTTTGAAAGTGTAGTGCAGTTTTTGTGGCGATTGATTTTCTTTTGTTTTACCAGTCAATAAACAAATTGTGATCGAAACGGTTGTTTTTGAATACTTGATGAGAGTGCGGGGTATTTATGTGATTAAAAAAGTATGAGAAGAATCGATGAAGCCAGAAATAAATTGGAATGCAAAATTTTTGGTCGGCGAGAAAAAAGGTCGGAAGAAAATGGAACGACGAGAACGAGTTGCGGGTTGAAATGTACCTTTTTGGCTTGGAGAAAATGGGTCGGCTCATGAATCATAGCACGACCAATAGGCGAACAATAGAAGAAGCGTATTTTTTGTTGTAAAAAAGGACTTTCATGTTTTCATAGGTTGCAGTGGCTTTCCCGTCCACGAAATCGTCGAGTGTCTCTCTCTCTCTCTCTCCGATGACGCTTCTCTGTCATTTCTCATGCATATTGTGCGCGTGCACATGCATCCACATTTCTCTGGTCGTTCATTGAAAAGTGCAGCTGACCGTTTTCACGTCTGCACCGTTTTTACAACGCTCCACGACGATACATAAACACATCGCTGAGAAACGATAACTTCTCTCACTTTCCTCGATGCGATGAAAGTGTGCTACTGAGCCAACAACACTCTCCCTCTCTAGATTTTGACCCCACTTTGGTCAATTGCCACCCGCTATGGCTTCGCCAGTACAGTCTCCGTATCTTACGGTACCCTACGCTTCTTATTCTTTTTATCATTTATCATATTATATATCTTTATGTCTGACACTGTATGTATATGTAATATTTAATATATATTATTATATGTTACATAAAATCGTTTTATATAGAATAATATACATACATATTTTCATATATAATATAATTTTGATTCATAAAATACACGTGATTATATGTTATAATTTATTAATACAAATAATAATATGATATAATAATACATATATAATAGTATAATCATTTATTAATAATATAGTATTATATATCGTAACAGCTTTGATATTTTTCATTTTTGTTTTGTTTGTCAAATTAATTAATTAGTGTTTTCATTATTTTTAAATGTGTGAAATTAATAAAAAAAAGGTTAGCAACTCTTGTTGATCAAGCATTTTTAATAAATGTCACAGTTGCCAAAATTTATTTTAATGCAAATCGATCAAAGCGTTTGAATGACCGTGCAAACACTTAAATGCTCATCGAATAACAATGTAATTAATTACACGCGACGGTCGTTGAACATTAACAAGATTTTCAAACAAATGTCCGTTTATCAGGTCCATTAGTTGATTACAAAATTCCACATCGCCAGTAATTCGACGGGTGCGTTATTGAGAACCTCTTACTGCCTATTATCCACCATTGTTAACGTTTTTTTTTTTCCTTTTTTTTAATGTACAAATCATTCTTACAATTAAAATTCAAATGTATCTTTTCTTAATTACTTTTCTTACTAATTTATAAATTTTAAACGAGCAACTTTTGTTAAATTTATATCTATAAAACACAGTTCTTTTTGTGACATGTTTTTTCAGAAATTCATTGTAGAGTTAAATAGATGGAATTTGCAAAAAAGTAATTTGTAACTCTTTTAACTAAAATTTATTTATCTAAATAAATAATTATAATAAAAACAACTAATACAGTAATTATGAAATATAATAATAATAAATTTATTTATTGAAAAATTGAGAGTTTTTTCACTGTTTGAAACTAAGAAATTACACAAGTTTTGAAATGAAAAAAAAGATCTGTTTAGAGTCTAGAAAATTGTAGCAATTAATTATAAGATTAGCAAGATTTTGTTTGTTAGTATCTTAAAATTTGAAAATATTCATATATGATTTAATCAGCAGAACCACAAGCTATTTATTGGATTTCATTTACAGTAGTTGACAACGAAATAATGCAGCTTTGTTATTGCAATTACAATTTCTGGTTCGCCATAATTGCTAATTAATTTTCTGCAAACTTGGTACAAGTGAAAATCCATCCTTTAATTTTCATCCAGATTTTTTGTTATACAAAAATTTACTCTACCTTGAAAGAGTTAGAAAAATTGTATTTTTTCCAATAAAATATGAAGAAAACTTTTGAACCGAAAGATTTTTATTTATAAAATAAAAATTTTAGAAAGCTAAGAACAAGTTTTCACTTTTTAATGCTCAAAAATGTGTGACATGCAGCACGAATGAAAAAAAGTGTGTCCTGTCAACATCAGCGAGTTATTATTTTAGGTCATGTCAAGCTCAATTGGGTGCGATTGTGATCTGAATGGTCAGAGAAAGGTCCTCTCTAATTTTTTTTTTTTTTTTCATTCTTTTCTTTTCGGTTTAATTATGATTTGTCAACGCCATTGGGCGAATGTGATTATTATTAACTCGCACCAGCGGTTTATAATAGTGACAATTCCGTTGAATTGGTTGCAATAATGCACGTCATACAAAGTGTACGTACTCCCAAGCCAAATCCATCATGTCATTATTATAATACGCGCTACGTCAAAGACGTCATATTAGATTAATTAAAGCACGTGTATGCATTACACATGTATCACAATCTCGCGTGAGCCTGTTCCGCTAATCGATATTTCAACCATGATTTCAACCACCAAGACAAGCCTTTACTTCAATTCAATTTTTACACTGTTCGAAACGAAAACGTTACGCAACCGGGTATACATACCTAAATTCAAAGGATTCATAGGATTCGCAAGAATGATCCAATTCGTAAATCATATATATAGAAACATGGAAATTTTCCATCCCCGAGGAAAATTTCTGAGGATGAAAATTGAGACTATGTTGAATTGTAAAAAAAGGAAATAATTAAATAATTGTTGGCAAGTCAGGATTTTTCTGAGAGATGAGTTCAAGCTCTACAAAATTCACGTCGATTTTTCACTGCACATTCAAAATGCACATTATTTTTCGCCAAAAAACAATTCTATCTTTTTGGAGTCCGCAAATTTGGACCATTTTCAATTCCATTTGTTTTGTCTTTTTATACGTTAAGTTTGCCGACAATTAAGCATTTGTCTATAAAAGATGCATTTAGCCTCTACAAAACGCACATCAATTTTTCACTGCATACTATAAAAATTGATCCAATTTTTTGCAAAACATGAATTCCATCTTTTTGTGCCCAAGGTATTTAAAGAGTCTTTTCAGAATGAAAGAAAAAAAAACGAATTTGGGGACAAATAAAAACAGAATGTTTTTGTATTGAAAAGACTTTCTTCTTCGTTGGCATGAGGATTAATATATCAAGCGTGCAGTTAGTCAGTCGTAAAACATAAAAAAAATCTTATTAGCATATAGCTATATCGTTCGGTATAATTAGTGTCGTATAAACCAATGGTGATAAGGTGTCCGATACTCGAAGATAGAGTCACATATCATGTGTGGAAAAACGAGCATAACTGCACCCTGTCATTGAGCAAGTTTCACGGTCGACTTTCGTTTTCTATTCAATAAGTGAAAACTTTTCGCGCGCGCATTGTAAATTACAGAGTTACGATTTGATCGTTACAGCCAACGATTGACATATAATTTCTTCATTATACGAATGGAAAATTCATTTTTCGCGCGGCTTCTTAATTGCTTGGATGATTTATCTCCAACTTGAATAAAAGATAAAATGTTATCTGACTTGAATAATAAATCAGTGGCTCAGTTCACAAAAATTATTGCAAATAATGTTGCAGTTTTGATGATCAAATTTTATAAACCGATCACTATCCAAACAGACACGTTTTCTCTTAAAAAACCAACCTTTAACAATTTTATTTATAACACCTTCTTGTAAAACCAAGCAAAATTTAGATTTTTGTATTAAGTAATTTATATTAAAGGTTCTTAGGGTAAAATAATAAAACTTTTACAATGTGAGAGACAAGCATTTTGGATGTTTGAGTTTTAATAATTTTAGGCTAAAAACAGGCAAAAAACAATTAAAATACGACAAAAATGGCGCTTTTCAGATTTTCAGAAAAACGAAATTTGGCAACCTCAAATCTAAATTTTTATTGATTTTTCATTGCGTTTTAGTCTTTTTTTAATGAGATTGATTTTAATAAAATAAATAATTAAAATTATTTGTTTTATTCAATTTTTATTTATATTATATTTTATTAATTTTATTTTATTATTTATAATAAAATAAAAAAACGTGAAAGATATGAAAAAAATTCAAAACGAAAAATTGGAAATTCCATAAACAATGCGATCTATAAGTTTGAAAAAATTCTTAGAGCACGAATTCTGAGCCCATCAATCGCGTCTAAGAACTAAGAAAAGTTAGAGGTTCAAGATTTTACGCACTCGAAAAAAAAGATATTTGTCTTTTTTTTTCGATCGTCAATCAAATAATATTCTCGATACACTAGTTTATTTAATCATATTTTTAATCATTTATTATTTACAATAAAAATTGTTTATACAGAGGTTCATTTATGTTAATCATATTTTTACATTCAATGTACAAAATTAAGATTACAAAAATTATTTCATGTGGCACACATGCAGCAGTCATAAATTGACCCGAGGTGCTGCTGATAGAAAACCGATTCGGGCGGTATTTATATAATTTGAAGTACAATCACGATAAGAAGACAGAAGTAAAACATGACACTTAATGTGTTATAGTCTCAAGAATGTCGAGTAAACGTTTTCGCTTCGACCACGAAATCTGACTCGAACGAATATACATCACGCTCAAACATTTTCTATAGACTTATTGCATAAATATAATCTTAATATAAGATTGTTTTACATACATCATATCAAGTGCAATAAATGTTAATTTGAGGTGATTAAAATATAAACAACTATAAAGGAATGCGAGTTGTTTCAATTCGTCCGATCAGCTGGAACGGACTGAAGGTGTATTTTTTGTTTGTTTTTTTGTTAATATACAAGATTAGTTTTTTTTAATTTTAGTGCTTATTTTGCCTAAATTGAATCATCAGGAAATTATAAAATTAAATATGGTACATTTTTGAAAAAGGTAATCGAGTTGTGATTTTTTTAAAATAAACCTTGGTATCATTACAATATTCATTAAAATTGGATTAAAGTTATTAACAATAATAAAAGTTTTTTGATAAACGTTAACAGTAAAACATTAACAGTGACTTAAAAAGTTACAAAATGCGTATGAAAAGTATTTACAACACAGTGGAAAGTTAAGATTGTCGTTGTTTTAAGAATTGTCATCGTTGGCAATTGTGTTCTTGATCCATTTGAGATAATACTGTATTTTCGTATACACATCCGGGTATCCTGGTCTCGCACAACCGGATCCAAATGACGTTACTCCGGCTAATTGCCAAACTCCATCAGGACGACGACACTGTAGTGGTCCTCCCGAATCGCCCTATTACCAAAAATAAAAACAATTTATCAAATTAAGCGAAATTCATTCCGAAATTGGAATAAACACTTTTTCAAACGTTTTTAACAGTCTTTCCAGGAAAGTAATCTCTAAAATTGTCATAGAATTTATCTTTTGAATCTATTGGAGAAAGATGGGGAAAAAATTATTGAAATTTGTTTTACGAAGAAGTCGTCAATATGTAATCGGTAAAGTATGTTCAGGCCAAAGTTAACTTTATGCTCGCGGCGTTACGTATGAGATTTGTATTTGTAAATGGGACGTTGAAAAATATGTAAAGTACGTGAATGCGCATATCACGACGGCCAAATAAGCCACTCACGCCTCTGCTAATTATTATAATTGAAAAACACACAAAACCATCATCGTCATTGTGAACCATTAATTAGCTCTTCGAATCGATGTCAAGTCTCAATAAATTGAAGCTTTCAAAGTTTAATGAGATTTTAAACTCATTTAGAGACAGCGATCACATTCTGCATTGCATTTTATCTTCATTGTTTGGATATACCCAAACGAAAGTGGAATTTCATTGTTTTTATTTTCTAATTAACTATTATGAAAATAGAAAAGTTCACATTCAAATTCCTATTACAACTGTCTAACCAAAACTCGTAAATCTGGGAATATTTCTGAAATTCAACATTCGTGAATTTTGAATTTTAGAGAAGTTAAAAATATATTTCTATGTTTGGACATATTTATATGTCCACTCAAAAAACGTTTCTAGAAGTTTATACGTATTTTTGGTAATATTTCAGGAATATTAAAAAGAAAAATTTATTTATTCCGCGGACGCTTCGGCGAGGAATTTTAATATACAAGTAACAATAATTGATCAGACCGAAACATCTCTAGGATATTATGTACTGATAGAGTTATGTAAATGAATAAATCTAAAATATAAAATTTGAATGTATATTTTTGTCGGTGTGGGATATGAGAAACTAAAATAAAAATTGGTTAGAAGCTTCAACTTACGACACAACTGCCCGAGGAACCATCTGTATGTCCAGCACACAGATGGCCATCGAGAATTGGTACCGCGTTCCCGTAAGCCCGGTGACAATCGTCGAGCTGGAGAACTGGAACAGTAGCTTCGAGGAGAGCCGTTGAAAGGGAGGGCGACGGCCCAGAACGACCCCAGCCCGAGGCCACACAATGAGCACCAACTAAATTATCTTCTGAATCCGGAAGGCATATTGTCCGAACCACTTTGGACAAGGGTGCGCCGCGCGCCAATTTCATCAGAGCTGTGCACAAATTTATTCATTCAATTCCATATCACATTTGATAACATACCCAATATTATATTTTAAACAAGCATGATTTATAATCTTCCAAATACATTTGCATACAATTATTTATCTCTAACCCATTTTTTTGCACGAACGAACAAGTAGTCAACTTTCTAGTAACTTTTTTGTCATCGTTTGTTTTCATCATTTGTTCATAATTTACAAATTCAAATTAAGGTTGTTAGGACAAAGTACTGATTGTTACAGAAATCAATAATTTGTTATTTGAATAATCTCTTAAATTGTAAGCTATTGATTTATGTGAACATACACGGACTTCAATTTTGAAAAAATAATTTGAAATGTTGATTACAAATTGACTCGTTTTTGCAGGTTTTCAGCCCAAAATTATCAAAACTCATCAAAAAAAGCTAGAACACGATGAAAAGACAGTGAAAAAGTAGATTTTAGGTTTTCAAAGTTTTTGTTCCGAATGCTTGTTTCAAAAAATGGTCGAACAAATATATTTGTTATATTGTTGTATTTTATAAAAGAAAAATACTTGACTTTTAAGCTCTGACATTACAACGAAAATTATCAATATTTACTTTAAATAATAATTGAAAATTTAGAATCTCACCCCAAACACAAAAACAATAACTTACTATTAAATTGAAGTTAAATAAACGAGATTCTGAATTATTTTGATATTTAGTCGCTGAGTTGACTGCTACAACTTTGAAATTTTGTGTAATCACTGATGTTTAGTCAAAGATTTTAATGTTTTTATCTTTGAATTACACTGGGGAAAAAAGGCCGATTTGCTCGCTTCAAGCAGTTTCTGCAGATTCTGACTAGCAACCTGAATAGGTTGTCAAAGAGATCTACATTACCGACATTGTTACATTTTTGTTAATTTATGCATTTTCCTTAAATATAAACATGTTGAAGAATAT
This sequence comes from Trissolcus basalis, assembly GCA_025266255.1. Taxonomy (NCBI): domain Eukaryota; kingdom Metazoa; phylum Arthropoda; class Insecta; order Hymenoptera; family Scelionidae; genus Trissolcus; species Trissolcus basalis. The sequence goes on from JAAMPD010000874.1 coordinate 55,811, forward strand.
TCAGCCAATTCTCTCATTGTTGAAGAATATTGTGAAATGTAAAACGTAGAGATTGATTGATAAATACGATCGTAATTAGCAACCGCGTTTTTCAAGTGTGATTTTTGTAGGTTATTACGCGCTCACTAATTGTGATCTCGTTTTACAGCTAATAATTATTATACTTTATATCTTAAATTACTTTACGATGGCTAAACATTCATCTGATATTAAATTCGATGTATGCTTTTACTAACTCATAAAATCTTCAAATTTTAGTTTTCCCGCTAAATTCAGAATTCAAAATTCACCATCGACTTTGACATCCTCTGAAGTCAGCAGATATCGCAGTGATTGCAGGTTAGGGATTGGCAGATTTTGTCTCGTGAAGAAACAAAGTTTGTATTGGTATATTGGGTGTAAGAGGTTAATAAATTTGAGACACGAGTGAATAATGAGTGAATGTAAATTCAAGCATGAGATAGATAAGGAACGACAATTAAATATTAGCGCGTGTAATTGAAGTGAGAATTTAAGAATGCGGGCGTGCACAATTAAGAAGAGGTGAAAGCTTTAAATTTATTGAACTGCATCAACGGTGCAATCAGTTCACGATTACCCACCGATGTCGTTAACGTAATTGTTAAATCGCTCGTGAAGAATCACTCTTTCCACAGGCAGCCGTGCTGATCCGCGAATTCCGGAATCTAGTTCCCATTCTCCGACCACTGCGGTCCACAGAGCCCCAATTGGCAGGTTGAAAAGTTCACTGTGACACATAACCAAAAGTTATTCTTTCTCACAGTTTTTACAAAAACATACGCGTAAATATACTTTATATATTTTTTTATATAAATGCAATACATTTTTTTCAATAACATCATTTATAATTATTTCATTTTATGTTTTATTTAGGATTATTCATTGCAACTTTATGAATAATGTATATAAATGACTTACATGTAGAATACACACGGATATATTTTAATTATAGAAAATATATGTGAAATATATTTTGAAATATATTTTTTTCTGTTAAAGTTCATCCTCCAACTTTTTTTTTCGTCCACAAACATATAGCCGAATTGGCACACAAAAGTATTTCTCATTGTGAAAAGTCATTAATACATTTTACATCACACGGAGACAGTTTATTCAATATTAAACTTTCCATTCATAATACAAAAAAGGCTTCCAATAGTTTTCGATGTTTTTGAATAGGTCACAATTCGATTCAAATATTCATCAAGTCTGATCTGTATGATATCAATAGCATTTCTCATTCACATAATAGTTATTTGAATTCCAATCAATCATATATACAATAAATGAGTCAATTATATAACCAACTTTATAAGACCAACGATTAAGACAAATGATGATTACAAATAATTTACAAAAAAAAAAGAAAATACAAGCTAAATTTGAGGAAAGTTTTTTCATAAACTTGTTAATAATATTCACTAATAATATATATTAAAATGAAATTGAATGAAATGATGTTCTTATAAGTATTAAATTTTGTTTGCATGTTATATGATTAACCGCAATTCTAAAGTAAGAACTGAATTCAAGATTAACTGATGTGACATTAATTTTTCCGTGACTTTGATTTGTTTATATTTTCATTTTGATTAAATAGTAATGGGGACAAATAGTGACGAGTATGAAAATGAAATTTCAGTTAAATAAAATTTTATTTATTATATATTATATTTCATAAATATTATATATAATATACAAAAATTAATAGTGATAATAAATAATAATATTTTAATTCATAATTATTTCATATATCAATTATATCAATGTATACATAAATTCATGTAATTATGTATATAATAATTGATATATATTGTTTAATATTATTGAAATGAATAAATCAGTTGAAGAAATGTTAAAAATTAGTTGAAATAAGAAAGGTGAAAGAAATTACTTATGAATACAATGAGCGGCAGTAAGAATCCAGTGTTCATCGATAAGAACACCGCCGCACCAGTGGCCGATGAATCCGAGCTTGGGGTGTAAAAGTTGCAAGGACACTTGCCAGGGCCAGGAACCCCTTTTGCTGGGCTTGCCATTGAAAATACGTCCAGTGGTGGACTGCCTTCCAGACGTCGCTCTCGGCTGCCTCTGCGAAATTGCTGGACATCCGCATTCTGTTGTCAGTGAAAACAATCTTTATCGTAACAATAACTGTAAAATGCGATTCAATAACGAGATTTAGAACACGAGCTTCGAATGCATCAGATCAACAACGGTCGCGATAATATTAACAAGCTGAAAGTGACATTGTTCCTATATCATTTTTCGCATTCAAATTATATTTGCACATTTTCAGATTGTCCATAACGATAATCAAAACATCTCAACACACGTTACAGTTATTTTTTTTAAATTACAACAATTTAATTATAAAAAATTGACATTCATTTTTTTTTATTATTTTTACTCTTGACTTTCTTACTTTCTAACATAAACCATAAGCGGTCAATGATAAAAATAAATAATTGGAAAAAAAATGAAGTGTAATAAAAAAGCAAGAGTAAAAAGCATGACAAAATGTTCATTTGAATCTGCAGAATGAAGAAAAATGCAATTTATTGGTACATTTCTAAAAGCTCGAAAGGAAGGATGCTGAAGAGTCCTTTGATTAAAAGGACAATTAAAATTTGACAGTCAAAAAAATAATATGGAGCACACGTGAGTGAGAGTGCGGGATCGAAAGTCACACGAGTGTAGGCTGATTTGAGCACTGAATTTCCATACGACTCCCGTTCAAATCTTATACTTTCATTCATAAGCCTCTGCACAACATTTTTATCCCGACTCATGTTACATGGGCCAATTATTTTCTTACATATAAGGACTATTCTACATTTTTTTAATTCAACAACCATTATGTGATAAAAAGCATTTCTCTCTTAAGCATATATGCTCAATACATATATGTATATCTTTATATATAGTTTCATACGTAACAGAATATGTAACTATATATAATTATAATGTATAAATATTTCATACTAACTCTATATATAGACTGAGAAAAAAATTCTATCAAATATTATAATTTATACATCTATAAATTATATTAATTATATATTACAATTGTGTAAATGTAATGTATATATCAAAATTTGCTGTAAGTTTAAATCATTTTTTTTTTTGAATTTTAGATTTGTTCCCCATATACTATACAGTTCAATAAATTTTGATAGATAGAACATTTTCTCTGTATAAATTATAAATTTTTTTCGTTAAAACTTTTAATTTTTCATAGAGCCATCAACTTCTACAAAGTTGCACAAAACTGCCCTTTATTTTTCGCAAAAAAAAATCTATCTTTCGGGACTGGTGTGTCTTGGGGTCTCTAATTTTGACCATTTTCAATTCCACTTTTTTGCCTTTTTATGTCAAGCTCGTCGAAAAATTTAAAATTTTCTGAAAGAAGCGTTTAAGCTCTACAAAACGAATGTCAAATTTTCACAGCACACTTAAAATGCAACTTATTTTTCGCCAAAAAGAATTCTATCTTTATATATAATATATATATATTATAAATATTCTTTATATTGTATACTAGAATATATATAAATACCCTGATAGCCAGATTTATGTAAATTTTGTGTAAACTTTTCATAAATGCTATACAACAAATTTATGCAAATCTAACTCCGCATTGTCCTGCATTATTTACATAAATTGTATACATGCAAATAAAATTTGTTGAATTTT
>JAAMPD010000875.1:0-34364 GCA_025266255.1 Trissolcus basalis
ACTCAGATGTATGTATTTTTTCCCCATCCGGTTTCGCTACAAAGAAATCAAAGTAAGTACNCTATTATTTAAATGAATTTTTTCTGTTTATCGTGTTCTAATTAATTATCTTGCGAAACCATACTGGAATCAGTCAGACTGAGCATTTTTCCCTTTTGGACGTTTCGTTCAATGATATAGCTTGAATGATATTCATCTTTAGAAATCCAGATTGTAATATAAACGGCAAACATTTCGTTTGTTTTCGTTCAGATAATGAGAGGTGGCTCACAATTATAAAAATATGCGAGATACACGACTAGTTTTCAAAAGGTATTATATTAATCTGATTCTGTCTAAGTGTATTAGTACAAGGGTGTTGATGTGCTATCGATTCCTGTGTAGACGAATTACGTGAGACCGAGAGGTTGACAGGAAGCACTAAGGTAGCCAGTGTTGCCAGGCGGTAGATATCTGACTCCCATTCTACGCCTAATAGAATGCCAATATGATTATGTGTGCTGTACTGCATCTAAACCACGGTTCTTCATTTTCTACATATGATCTCAAACACATGCACGTATCATCATTGGTTAACTTTGTTTTGGGGAGTTGCGCACACTTATTTACAAGTCAATGAGGTGCATCGTGTTGTTTTGCATATTATCAAAACCTCATAAAAACAACTTATCTATCGATATGGAAAACTAAAAGCAAACTCATTTTGTCAAACTCAATCAGAATTTGAATAATCATTAGTTTTTTTGAAACGAAATTGAAGTCCGGAATGAACGAGTTAAAAATACATCAACTCGTTTTTTTTTTCCTCAAGATTAGACATACAGTATTTTTCAAATGATAAGTAATTAAATGAATTCCTACTTTCTGACTGATTCTGATATATGTTATTATTATCTGTCTAAATAATTTCTTAATATCAATTTTAAAATAATTTTATGCGAATTCGCAGGTCAAAAACACGTTTTTCTGGAGAGTAAAAATTTGTTTAAAATAGAACCATGGGTATTTTTATTTTGTGGTAAATAATTTAGCTGAGTATGAAGTAGTTACAAAAACTTGAACTCTAGATATGACATCATTTTGTTCAATTTCTAAATTAAATATCTCAGATGAGAAATAATCAATGTTTTTAAATATTAGGCTATAGACGTATTCGTATTATCATTGAAAATTGCAAAAATATCTGACTATTTTACAAATTTACACATTACACTCTGTAAAGGAGTATCTGAGTTGATCAAATTTACAGTCACAATTTAAGTTGAGCCAAGATGCTGTCCATACAATATACGTTGGAGTAAGAAACTAAAGCAGTCGATCCCATTTGAAGGACACCGAAGTGATAGCACGGATCTAGCCCTTCTAATTATATCTAAATGAAAATAAATCGGAACAATTGGTGTGAGCTTGGCGCACGTCCTCAACACAGGGATGTCACAGACTATTAGACTACATCGAAACCTGAACGTCCTGACTATTCGTCTATTTTGGCATCGCTTGAGCCTTAATTCGACACATGGCTCTTTTCTTTACCTGAATAACGCCGCAACCATTATTCGTCCACGGCAGACTATTCATTTTCATTTCGCGGCAATCCTCTTTGAATTTCTCGCTCGCTCTGATTACACGAGTCTAATACAACATTCTAGTCACATACACATTTGAAAGCCCACCAAATTTACTTCAATATTAAAAATTACGATGCCACAGAGCAAGCAGATAATAATTTTAAATTGAATATCAAGAAAAATGTTGTAATTCAAGTCGACAAAAAGAAAGACCAAAAATAAAAAAGAAACAAGGCGAAACACAAGGGTGAAACGGGAAATTTAGAAATGTACAAATTAGATTGCACTTCGGTTGAAGCACGATTATAATTTGAAATCAAGTTCGCCAACTACAAGGAGTAAAAGTTTTTACATTTATTACATGAGTAAATTATACAATCGTGATAGTATTGCTATATACAACAGAGATAGAGAGATAGAGAGAGAAATAACATAACCTAATGTATATTGTGTGAATATGTGAGTGCATCATCAATCTAGATTTGATGTTTTCAAAAAAATAATATATTCATGAGAAACAGTTCATAATTTAACTTTTTTTTTTTTTCAGGTGAACCTACTTACTTTCAAATATATAAATTCATTAATCGCACGCTGCTTATTTAACGCATCTCCGCCAATAATAAATAAGTTAACAGGCTATAATCTTATTTTATATGATACTCTTATCTTTTTACATATTTATAAAAGAATTGTACACATTTTTCTTTTACATGTACGAGATGTTGCGATGTCAAACATAAGTCGAACCTCAAAAGTATTTTGATAATTCTTCATCGTGGAAACCATGGTCGCTTAACAAATCAAATATATTACCTATTACATAATCCCTTTTGCAATCTGTTTGACAAAATTTCATCATAATAAAAGGTTTCGCGGTAACTTCTTCTAAATGTTCTATTTATCATGATATCAAGAACGACGACGATTTCACGGAAATTCATCTCGAGGTTAAAATTATTTCTTCCAAACAAAACAATCGTAAATAGATTAAAACAACTTATACCTCACATAGCAACACGATTAAGGCGTATATTTTTAACAAAAGTTAAGATGATTTTTTTTTGCACTACTCCTGTATCAATTGTTTTGTTTTTAGTATCAAATTTTTATCCGTAGGCATGTAAAGGTTTGAAATGTTAAAAAAAAAGTAAATTAACATTTGTTGGATTATCGATCGAAATGGTTACATTTTATATTTCATGTTATCGTTTTCATATACAATAATAAAGCTCAATGTTAACATCAAGTTGTCAAACAAAATCTTTAACAGCGATTGATGCGCCTGCTGCTATTGATATTTACGTCTACCGCAAACGTTATCAAATCTAACAATTTCACAAGGCCCTTTAGAAATGCATACAAAGTTTGTAAAAATTGTTTTTCACACGCGTAAACATTCAGACAACCGTTACAATAATGCATTCACTGTTTTCAACTTTCAAAATTCTAAAACATTTTCTAGATCAATTAATTGGTATCGCTTAAGCGATTCAGAAAATAAACATCGGTCTGCAACGTATGCATCATAGTGAAATTGTGTATTTGAATGTTAAACTGGATCAATCAACAATTCAATCAGCGGAGCCTTGTCTCACAAAGAATCAAATTTCAAATTCAGGCTGCAGCAAATGAAATCAATCAGGGGTTTAGTCATTTTCAGCCGACAGATAAAAAGTTGAACATGAAAAATGATTCATCATCATCAGAAAGGAACTTTCACAAAGAAACAAATGATGCTTATTTACACGGATCATGAATAAGTGATTTGCCATCACCGCGGGGGCATTGCTTCATTTATTATAATTAATCATTTATGTTTTTCTTTTCTCCTTCCTCTTTTTTCAATTCGTTTTTTGCCACTTTTTTTCATTCATCTGTTTCTAGAGCAGTTGAGAAATCATCCGAAAAGTGCTTCCTTCATGAAACTAGGAGAGGCGCCCCTGATCTGGATAATAAGTTTTCAACTTCGTCTCGTGTTATTTTTCATTGCTCGCTTTTTCATCAATTCTTGTTACATTCTTTACACTTACTTGTTCCTCTTAGCAGCACTTCTGTTTGTTTTGTTTTTTTTATTTATCTAGGTTCTTTTTCTTTCGTGAACGCTATTCATTACGTTCACACAAATTTCGCCAAATCGCCATCAGAATGGAGTGATAACTAGCTCGGAGCTGGCGCCTGGGCGTACTTACGATTCGTCGTTGTCATTAACTGACTCCGTCGTCGACGTCGCGACGTTTTCTTCCGAACTTGAAGAAGACGAAATTTGATCCTGCGTGTTCTTTGTATCGGTGCTACTACTGGTCTGCACGTCTCCACTGGTACCTTCTTTATGAGCCGTTGTCTCTGAAATACAAAATTAAATTTTTCATTACGATGCAATGTAATATGAGATACATTGAAATTAAATCAAGTTTTAAATGGATTTAAATTGACATTTTTAACGTAATCAACGTAATTTTCATTTCGATAAGGAACAGTTTGTATTAATTGTGATAATTAGGCAGAAATGCCATTCTCAAATAACTTTTGCAATTGTGAATAATTAAAAATGTTTAAATAAAATGTCGTCGGTGTTGGTTTTTAACATCAAATTGTATGATGTTATAACAGCTTCTGGAATCAGTATGAAATTTTATCTTTCGTTTCTTCCGTTTTCAGCAAAAGTGAAAATAGATTTTACGATTTTGTCAAAATCAATGCCACACACTCAAATATGAAATATTGTTACGAAACTTCCGTCAATTTGGGTGCCTGTTTTGATTAGTCCTTCTCTCTCTATCTCTCAATTATGTTTGGTCGCCGCTTATGGCTCAAAGTTTTTATGCCATCAGGAACAATATTTCCAATCTACAGTTTCTTATTTCCCGGATTAACCAACTTCCTTTGCTATTTAATTTCTTTTTTTGTTTCAAATTTTTCTCCCTCCAACGTTTTTCTTTTCCCGAAAAAATTATAAACATATTTTAAAGACCATCGTACAAGTTTCAATTCGAATTTTATTTTAAATCTATTTTACCAAGCAAAATATTTTCTATCTACAGTTCCTGTATGTTCCGGATTAAAATTATCTTCTATCGTTATATGATTTTCATGAATACATTTTCATTTAACGATTTTTTATAAAAACCAAATTGATATTTTCTTTTGTCCATTAATAAATCATCATCGAAAAAAAATATTATTCCACATGTTCCATACTATTTATTCAATCATTTTTAAATGATTGAGAGTGCTGTAATAACTAAAACAAACGAGATTGAAAATGATTGAACATTTTGGTTATTTATTTTTTTCAAACAGAAGTTCCTTTGAAAAAAATTGTAATCCAACTTTTGGGTGTTGTATGAAAAAAAAAAAGTCTGTCGTTTGATTTGTGGATTTGAAATACAAACCTGTGGATTGAGACGGTTGTGCACTAGTTAATTCAGTCGGACTATTCTGCTGCTGTGGATTATTAGGATCAGGATCGAGCTGTGAAAGTTCGGTAATGTAGTTTTGTTGAGTTTGTTCCCCCGACGGCGCGGGAGGTGCAGGGCTTGACGATGGCACCGATGGATCAGGCGCGGTCGGCACTGTTCTCGCAGTTTGCGTTTGTGCATGGTTCCGATAAAATAACTGTTGCAATCGTACCTGCTGTAGAATCACAGGCAGCTCGTAATGATGAAAGAAGTACAACATGGAATGCTGAAATCAAACAGAAACGGATGCATTTTAATCGCGCGCGCGTTTCGCTGGGCTGGTGGAAATTCATTTGGCTCATAACACGATGATTTTCATTCCGTTGTATTTGAATCTATACGAATTTCCAACGAGCTAATGAGTTATGGAAAAAGAAAACCAAACAACCGACCTCGTTATTAGTACGAAAATTAATCTTAAAGCTTGATCAAACAGCTATTTTGCACAAATATTTAATTTAACTCGATTGCTATGATCTGAATTCACGCATCCTAGACATTAATAGGAAAACATAAAAACTTTTTCAACGGATTTGTTTTGTTGCGCCAGTTTCAACTTGTGTAAACAGTTGCATAAATTGTAATTGAATTTGAAAAATATGACAACGCAATGGAAACTAGTTTTGTTACAGGACGAAATTGTGTTTGCAATTTCATCGGTGTTAATAATGATAATTAGTTACTTCGGTGTGTAAATAATTTTTGCGATGGTTAATGCAAGCAAAATATTTACCTACTTGAATGATATTAGCAATGCAATTTTATTAATATAGTATAAAATAAATTATAGCGAGCAAAGTTTTGACGCGAACGGTTGGAACAATGCTTCAAGTATTTTTAGGGGCGAACGGCTTAATATTAGTGAACCATGTTCGAAGAATGAATAAAACATTTGTTATTTCATTCAAACCATGCAAAATATCCCGCGAATTTCATGAATCTTGATATAAGGAAAAAACGAGACTTTTAATGTATATAAAATAAACTATTCTGCTAATAAAAAGTGTTGTCAGATGTTTCGCTCTTTGACCTTTTTTCCCCAATTATGTATCCTCGAAGCGAATTGGATGGAAGCATTTATTAAAGCTTTTTAACCGCTGAATGTATTCATTTGTATTTTCATATTATTTGCAGTTTTAAAACTCAACGAATAATAACGAAAATCATCGTGCTTTTCTTTTTTATCAATTTTTTAATTTCAATAAATTGATCAATTCACTTAAATGTTTCCTTCCAAAGGATAAATATTAAAATTCAACTTTTTCAAATTCTCACAAAACAAAAAATCTTGAAAACAAAAATCTTGAAACCAAAAAAAGTGTATCCAAATTTTGGGAACAAAAATCATCTTGTTATCTAATTGTATCACAGATAGAAGGATTACCAGGACTCAAAATCGAATAACACGATCCAAAAAAAGGAGCGAATCAAAAAGTTAAAAATTCATCATCCGCGCGGTTTGCAGCGAATTTTTCATTTCGATTTTGCGTGGGGTACAACATTGCAGCTATAATTATTGTGTAAACTTTTGATGGCCGTGGGAACCCGGGCTTCTGTTTTCGGGTGGACATTTTTGTCCTGTAACACGAATAATGAAAACAGAGAAAAGATGACAAAAGTGAATGGAAAATCGAAATTCAAATTAATGCCCCGACCGATGTCCAAACGTTTGCACGCATGCATTATTATTATCATGCGCGTAATATTAACATTGCTAAACGGATCACTGAAATTGCAATTGATTTAGAGCACCGCATATTGAAGAAGACGTGGCGGAGGCGGACGCGCCGGCACGAGGGAAGGGATGCCGGGGTGGGACCGAGGGTCAGAGTGTGTAGAATGAATTTCACGGATTTCCATATAAATTTACTGGCAACGAGAGCGACACACAAACCGAGGAAACAAGTGTTCGTTTTGTACGATATGGACATTGAGCTCAATATATCCGCGTGGTTGAATCTAACTGCAATGCTATTGCTGCTTGACACATGCAACACGGCCTTTGAAAATAATCACAATTGAATCTTTCATTCCAATACTAATCAAATCAAATAAATCTGACTTTCCTTTTTTTTTTACTTGAAACAAAATCATTTACAATATTTTGTACTCTCTTTTATCTCACCTCCTGTTTTTTTCAACTTTTCATCATCTAAAATTGACATTTTTGAAGTTTTTTTCCCCCCAAAAGGTATTAGAGAGAATTTCATTTCATTATTTTGATATAAAAAAAATTACTCGAACAAATTTTGGTCGTTTTTTTAGGTTTCTTTTTTATTCTAGGGTACATTATTTATATTAAAATTTTGGCCTAAAATATATGAATCTTTATTCAATTTGTTCGGCTATCAAAAATGTTGGAACATGGAGTTACCTATTAGTGAATTTTCAGCATACGTAAATTAACTTGACAAACTTGGTAACGTGTTAAATAATCGAATCACAAGTTGGAAAAATGGGGGAGTAAATGCAACCGGTGGGACACGACGCTGTAAGCCATCCGAACGAAAATATCAACAAAGCAGATTGTGCGACATTGTGTCAAAAATTTTTTCGCGAGTGTGTTTTTAAACACGGATGATACATATTTTCTTCAAGATTTGTCTCGCATTGAAAGCTTTGTACAAAGTTTTTGCGACACACACCCTATTCAAATGTTCTTGACAATGTCCTCAGGGAGTATCTATTCGATTCTTCTCCCTTCCGGTCGTGAATAGATACAGGACTCGGAAGAGTATAATGGAATGAGCGAACAGCATAAGAAACGTTAAGTTGAAAATGACACATAGGTGAAATTTCCGGCGCGCGCTGCAGGTGAAAATCAAATGCCAAAACAGAATCCGTTGTGCTTGTGTATTGAAAAAGGCAACATAGACGAAACGGATGGACTGACTGCCACTGCAATTGATATTGCATTGAACAATTTTTTTTTCAACATCCATTCATTAATAATTACGCGTTTGATACCGTCATTAAATTGCGTGTCCAAAGTTATACATCATTTTTGTATGATTTTCACTCGTGCACCGAAGTGGTTCGATTTCACAAAACACGATACACCTCGTGTGCCCGTCAGTTTTCAGCGACGATTTTCGCAAATTCAAATGCAAAATCATTGGTCACTCTCTCTTCTTTCTTCTCAATCACCGTAATTTCATTTCATTTTTATTTTTTCGTCAAAAACGTACTCGATCATTTTATTCTCATTGAACATAAATTGCCTTGATAAAACTTTCCTGTTTTTATCTCCTTTTTTTTCACTTTCTTTCTTTTATTTATTCATTTATTATTATTATATTTTTTTTTAAAAAGTAAATAAACAAACAAAATGGTCGCAGACGCGGTTAAAGAAGCATGTATGTATGAAGGTAAAGACAGTTTTAGCTTGACATCTTGTATGCGCGCCGAATTGATGGACTCTTCATCTTGAAAATTGGAATTCGACTATGTGAAACGGCAAAATAAAACCAAGTCACAGGATAAGCCAACGTCTGTTTGTGACGCCAAAGAAAAAGATTTTTTTCCATTGTCTAACCATCGTTCACGGTAAATCGATACGATTTTCTTTTCCGCTTCGTTGTTTTTTTTATTTTTTTTTTCACTCTCTCTCTCTCTGTCTTTTTTTGTCGTCTGGCAACTTAGGATGCGAGTTCAAGATAGAAATAATTAAGGCAATACTGTTACGTCTTCGGTAATTATCCGCAACGAACATTTCTGGTACATTATAATTAGGACGCGGATATAATCAACTGCACTTTGACGTACGACTGGGAAATCCGAATTCTAGGAGCAATTGCTCGGAGGCATTTGTGTCTTTGGTTCCCGCAAAAGAAATATCGTCGTAAATCATTACTACCCTTTAATAAAATTTCTGCTGCTCTTATTTTGATCATAATGGGCAGCGGGCAGACACAAATTAGAAAAAATAAAACAATAGGAAAACAAACTATAAGTAAGTTTATATAAGGAACTTTTTCATTGGTCGGTTCGTCTTGAATGAATCTTACGTTTTTTTTTTCTTCATCACTACCCCCTTCGCTTGGCGTCCAATATCAAGGGGTCACGGATAAGAAATGAGATTTGGCGGAGGCGGTAAGTTTTAATTTTCGCGAGGGAAATCGAACGTTTGATGAAAGATCTCGTATAAAACATTTTTTTTTAATTGTACGTCAGTATTCTTCTCACGGTGTGCGACACATTGAATTGTACGCTAAGGTCTATAACACGTATTGATCTCATCGACAGCCAATCAGCATCGCAGAAACGCTATGACAAGGCTTATGAAATTCCAAGATGTTTGATCAGCTCTCAATTTTCAACGGAGAGAGAGAGCGAGAGAAAAAAAAATATCAAACGCGTTTTTCAAACTTTTATTCGTCCGAGGGCCTTCGGACGCAAGCGACCAGACCGAGCCGCACAATTTGAAACCGCCCGGCAAAAGGGGGAAAGAAATATTGTCATAATGTTTTGTCAGATTTTGCAAGACAGTTGTCGACTTTTTTGACGACCGATTAACAGTTGTTGATAATGTTTCACGATACATTAAATGCAAACGTCAGTAGGAGAAAATTACGTAAATGCGCGGACTTGACGGTTCGACTGCTGTAAGTAATTCGATTTGACAGGCACTGTAAATCTGCGCGAGCGTATGGCCATTTCGATGCTGATAATCCCAGGATTTTCTGTTGCTAAACACGTAGGGGCTTAATGTTCCATTGTTACTTGAATTTCGCGCTTTACAATTCAATTTCAATCTAATTTCAATCCTAATTTATGTTAATGTTTTGTGTTAAATGAATGAGGGGCCGCCCCCCCCCCCTATTTACGGGGGTGGCAAAAGTTTTGACTTATCAAAATCGACACTCACCTCGGTGAACAGCCAAGAAGTGACCAAAGCTAGACTACTGTATTGTCCGTTGAACCGGTAGTGATATGCGTAGAACGAGAAATGGTACAGGTAGAAAAATCTGCAACAAATAAAGCAAAGTTTGTCGGTTAGATTATTTGGTTGATAACCAATGTGATAGGTTTGATCAGTTTTTGATGATGAATAAATTAAGGGTAATTAACCAAATTGATACAAAGTTGTTGGAAAATTTGATTCCACGAGCATCAGTTTCTGATGGACAAATCAAATTAATATTGCAGCTCACAATAATAGAATTATTAGTTTGAATCTTAAATTTCATAATCTAATCTTTTATCTGATATGAAAATACGTTTAACCCTCTAGGTGGAAAATCAAATCTTATCGAATCAGTATAATTATCAAGTTTGACCCGGTTGTTTCGAAATCATTTTAATCAAACTTTGCACACTGCTGAGGGCTAAAAAATGAAATTAACTTTCGAAAGTTCGATTAAAAAACTCGTTGGACCGCAATTGCGTAACTTTTCTATCTCTCTTCCTTTTTTTTTTCATCTAATAATACATATTTTTTAACAAATATATTTTTCACTTTTGCCCGATGCGTCAGCGTAACTTCATCATGCTCTAGACGTAATTTATATTGAAATTAAATTATATCTTGAACATCTCAAATTAATGACTCGCCTTTAAATCAGAATATACATCACAAAGTAAACAAATTATAGACTATATAACAAAGTACAAAAATACAACAAACGGTTCGGTTTAATTTAATACTTTGTAAACATATTTTTTTTCCATCGCGCGGGCAATAACAAATTCGACAACTCGGGTATAAAGTTAATTAAGAACAAACGTCGCGCAGAATGTTTTGTTATTGAACGGTTATTGTAACGACAGTTTAACAAATATAATAAAGTTACAAGACCTTGTAATTTAATCAATTTGTCTCGGTTTCTAACATGATGTATCAAATTCTCAGTACATAATAATCACAAAATGTATGTTCCTTAATGTGTGATAAACGATACTTTATGTTCAGGCTCGAATTATGTATCAGATGTACACGAAATATGCTTCTTCCTTGGGCATGAATTTGCAACGATGTGAATTTTCTTGTTGAATTTCACGGAAACACTTTTATTGATTATCAAAGTTCATTATAATGAAATTGCATCACCATCATTTCTGCCCGATTCCCTCTCATTAACATGCACGGAGGTAAATATTCAGTTGGTTATGCATGTAACTGAATTTTCGTACACCCACAGATCTAATTTAGCATCAACCTTTTGGAACGAAAAAATTTTTTCGACATTAACAAAACCAACCGGAAATTAAAATTCGAAACAAAAAAGGTCGGAATTGATCGTTGGATGAAAAAACAGGGGGCTGAAAAATTGGAAAATGGCATGAGTATAGAAAGATGAATATCTGCAGATTGGATTAAATTTGCAGTGTCTTCAATTATGAGTTATTTTCTCCAAGTGAATATAAAAAGCGACTGAAGGAAATGTACCGTTACGTATTCCGGTGGCATTGTCACTAAAGCTTATGGAACGCGACCATCAACGACGATTCATGTACATCTTTTCGTATGTGCAGAAGAGAAGAATGACAAGAAAGAAATGGCCGCATGAATCTGCGAAGAAATGTGAAACCCAGTGAATGTAAGATAGCGTGCAAGCGATATCGTGAATTTATTTCAATGGTGCAGATTCCCGGGAAATTCGCAGCGCCGGACTTCATATAACGCAACAAATAAAAACCGTGCAACTTTGTATTCAGTTTTTTTTAAATTTTCCAAAAAAAAAGAAAAAATGGAGAAGCTTCAAAAAGTGTTTGCGAATTGTTGAATTTGAATCACAGCGACGGGGCAGAATTAAATTCGTGCTCGCGTACACTCTCGGATCAGCCTCTTTTGATCGGGGTGTCAACTGTTATGTCATGTTTTCGAACGTCTTTGTTGCTTGTTACGTTACAATGCTTTGAAATCGAAATGAAATTTTTTTTAATATTCAATTTATAGAAGAAAACTCACCGGCGATTGTAATTTCATCTCCGTTAATACACACTGGCAATGGTGATTTTCGAATTTAATTTTTGAACCGCTGCTTTGGAGTAATGCGTTACATTAAATGCGCTTGAAAATTACTTCTTCATTTTAGAATTTCATTTTGGTTGATCGTAATTAGTTTGTATTGATAGAGTTACAATTAAATTGTTTTGGGCGTTGAAACTCGTGCCCATTTATATTCGATAATTACATTCGTTACATCCAATTCAATTCTTTAATTATGACGAGCACACAATTTAATTTCTATTACACAAACAAATGACCATTAAAACATCAACGAGTGTCAATGAAATAATTTTTTGTTGCTGCTGCTATACCGAAATTCAATTTGTTCTTCAATTTTCTGTTCTCATTGTTTTTTTCAAACAAAATTTCAATTTCTAAATCGGTTTCCACGCGATTATCTTGTTCTCTTATTTGTGTCACAGTCACTTGTGACATAATAAGTTAAGCGTGATGAAATGATCTTTCATCTTAATCTCTTTTTTTGCCCCTCTTCTTTTTCATCCGCCTCAAATCTTTTTTTTCCATTTTTTTGCAAAATATGTGCAGGAAGAAACCATTAATCAGGCAATACCATCTGCTACTATACGTATGCAGCTTTAAGCAGTTTGAAAGAACGACGCTCATTGTATTGCAGGCAGATTTATCCGTGCTTTTAATTCGCCTGAATAGCGATATAAGCGCGGCGTACTTAGCGACCATAATAACGTCGGATATAACTCGCGAACGATTGCTTATTCTAGAAGTGTTCTGGATTACGACTGGTCGCGCGTCGACGAATGATAATTCACGCCCTTGCAAGATAGAAATCCATCCATTATCTGCAACTCTTGAGAAGAAAAAAACTACAATTTTTTACGATTTTTTTTAAACATAAAACTTTCACGTTTTCTTCAAAATTTTCACTTTAGAATCAGATGTTCTTTTTTTCAGTTTGTAATAAAAAAAACGAATCAATTTTGTTCATTTGATTTTTCCTTTGTATATTTTTTCATGTTGCAGTGGAAAAATTTTGGTCGACTGAAACTCGAATAAATTGTTTTTTGATTGTGATAAATTGTTTTGTATAATTTTAATTCATTTTGTAAAAGAGAGACAAATGGTTTGTATACTTGAAGAAAGAAATGATATAATTTAATTGGTCCGTTGATTTATACAGCAGTGTGTATACAATTTGAATACCCGAATGATTAGTATTTGAGCTGTATACCACGTTCGTACAAATTGTCGCATTGACGGTCGGCTCACAAACAAGACCGTGACGAATTCTATTCACAAAACTAGCCGAGAGAATGGACTAATTATATACGAGATATTTGAACGCTGCTTTTAGCCCGATCGACGCATTAATTTGATCAATGAATCACTTCGTGGTACATTACAACTCACACGTGTGAGAAGTCTCGGGTTGAGGAAGTTCCACGCTAAACACTAAGTAACAATAATTAATAAATATAATCTAGTCAGTTTCTCTAAATGGTACAAAAACAAATAACAAAATCATTCAAGTTTCAGTCAACGTTTTTGCATTTCAAAATTCAAAAAATTTTTCATTCAACTTAATTTATTTATTTACAATTTACTATTTTTCTATTAATGAATTCTTGAATGAAATATATAAAGAAAGAAAATGTTGAAAAAAATCTGATTATTTTTCAACCCTTGTCACTTTTGTATTTTTCTGGCAATTTTGTTTGAACTGCAATTCATCTTGATGTAAATGATTTTGTTCAAGTATATAAAGTAATATATAATATATAAAGAATGAAAATGTTGAAAAAAATCTGATTATTATTTTTCAACCCCTGTCACTTTTTTATTTTTCTAGAAATTTGATTTGAACTGCAATATTCATCTTGATGTAAATGATTTTGTTAAAGTTCAGCTAGTTGAATGTTTAGAATTCTGTTGAGATTGATGATTTTTATATAGAAGTTGTGGTTGGTTCAGTACACCAGCGGAAAAAACTGATTAATATCAATCCCTTTGTACGAAGGTAACGAATCGTCGTCTAATATTTATCCCGGCAATCTGCGACATTGTCGTGGCCATTCTCGTAGATCTTGAGACTCTTACGCTCGTAAACTTGCTTATACACGTATTTATACGGCTCTTATCTGTACATGGTTACACTGCGACCGATATTTCATTTTCCGCTAGTCCAAACCTCAAGATGGGACTCGTTTCCCAAGGGTCACCAATGGATGCGTATCATGGTTCGCGGATATGTGACCACTATTCGTTGGCCAGAACACACCAAAGGTCGCTCTTCTCTGATATCCCTCGCAACCACCCATCCACCCTCTTATTCCCTCATAAGTGTGCGTGGGTATATCCTGAAAACTGTTTTTCAAGTATTAATAGCCTCAAACATTGAACTATACGAATGTTTTGATCTTTTTTTTTCCTCCTCTTTCATTTCTTTGTAAACAATTTCAGTTGATCGGCAAATGAAAAGTGTTAATCAAATTGTGAAACGAAAACTAATCACGAGATTATGATTAAAAAGAAAATAACAAAATGTTTGGGACACAATGATTCGAATTGTTGATCGAAAAATGAAGATTAAAAATGATGAACCGTTGTCAAAAAATGCATTTCCGTTACGCGTGAATAATTCGGTTTATTCCAACGCAAATCTGAAACAACAAACACTTCTTTGACACAGGCAAATGTATTGACATTGGATAAATCTGTTTTCTGTTGATAATACGTTCAAATACGAAAATCCTTGGATGCGAAAAAAAAAAAATTATTTTCATAGCCCGCTGTATTTCTTTGAGAAAAAGACGTTTCAGAAGCAGAATATCAAAGTAAAAAGTCTTGCTTGGCTCAAAAAAACATTGCTCCAATGCAATTAAACTTTTGAATTCAAATTCACGTCCAGTAAAAAACAAAACTACATTACAAAATATGAACGAAAATGTAAATGACTGGACTTTCAAACATTTTTACGCAAAATGAACATAACAATTTTATGGAATATGTTTCAGTGTTGTGTGTGTGTGTGATTTTTGTGTCTGTGTGACAAAAGTGAAAATTTTTTGATTATACAGGACAACATTTGAGTCACATCTGGTTGACATTTATGGGCCGTAAATTTGACCACGTATAAATTTTTATTCATATGATTCTGATCATTACTGAGACTAATAATATGAGGGGTGTTAACGCGCGTGAGATGCACGATATACGAATTAAAAAAAATCTTGAATTCGCGAGAGAAACAGAGAAATGACGAGAAAAATGTGTGTGGGCGCGAAGGAGATCTGTTTGCTCTATGTTCCATTTGCTTTCTCCGCCATTCGTCTATTCATCCGCGTCTGTCCGTTAGGTACACACTTTGTGTGCCCCGCGGGAACCCGCCACCCCGTGGATCGAAGCTCAGATTGCTTTTATACTATAGATTGATTGACAATATACTTCAGTTCATTTCGATATAACTATGAGACTCGCATCGATACTTCGAAAAATATCGCGTTATATCGCTCCGTCCTTCGCTCTCCTTCCTCCTCCCTTCCTTTGCTCTTTGCAAACAAATAAATAAATTAATCAAAACAGTGCTTGCTTTTGCGTACCATTGACGATCAAATTGTTTGGCTTTGATTTTAAAACTGAATCATATAAAAAAGAACCGCTCTCAAACAAAGATTAAACTTTGTATCTTTTTTTTTTCTTTCCTCCTTCTTTTTTTTATATTTTTTTCATTTTTTGAATTTGCATCACTTTGATTTCAATTTTCGTCCCTGTTATGAATGTGCATCCATTATTTTTTTGTTTCATTAAAGGTGCAGAAAAAAAGAGGAACAGAAATAAAAACAGCAAAAACCTTATAGCGCCGAGTGAAAGTCACGATAAATTTGTGTTCAGGACGAAAAATAATTTTTCAATAGTTGAAAATGTAATTAAATTATTTAGCCGGGGTGCTGCGAAAGAGCATGAAGAAGAACAAAACGTAATCAACGTTAACGAAGCTCGCTTTCGTTTGTATTCGCAATTGAATCTGTTCTTTTTGCGGATTCCCATTGTGATTTTACACCTCCAATTCAGACAATCGGCTGATGCTCTCGATGCGCGCTTTTTCCTATTCTATTTTTTTTTTTTTTCATCATGTAGCGTCGTTCTTTAATTTCACACCCAGCCAATTGTTCGCTACATGAATTTTGGTCACGATGTTTGTACGTTAATTTTGCGACTCGTCAAAAGTAATTTTTTTGAATTTAAAGAGTGACTAAAAACAGCAGGGCGAGAATAGAAAGTGACGCTATAGATTCTGGATGGATTTCGGTAGGATCGATTTTGAGACAAAAGAAAGCTGATAACATTTGAGGCTATGTGTTGAATACAGGTGGGCGATAAATCGCAAGCTGCTATACATATAGCCCGGCGATCCATTCAGTTAGGATTCCGAATGCAATTTATTTGTACGATTAAGCGTTGTATAATATTTTGTGTTATTCAATCGGCTGAGTTTTTACGGGACCGGTTCTCGTCGAGCGTGTTTGCAAAACGAGTAGGACAAATTTTGACTCGCGCCGGCGTACGAGAGAACATTATATATACACACCGACGTGTGCACACTTGCATTCAAATTGAAGATATCGCACACTTGATTGTTGCAAATAAATTTCTTATTGTTGCGATAACACGTTGCTCCATTTATTTAATCACAACACTCTGCCGAAAGAGGCATTGCGTAACGTACGTTTTTTCGACTGCCATCGGGAGGAGCGTCGCTTTTAATAATTTAATAAGCGCTGGACTTCTTTTTTTTTGTCGTCCCTCGTTTGCTGCAGGATTATCTTAATCGTTGGGCTTATGCGAATAAATTGGAGAACGATAACAGAGCTGGTCCAATTTTCACGCAAGAAGCTGTCGATAATTAGCGGACTGGTCGTTGGGGCTCAACTGAGAGAGTTGTCTCGTAAATCATGACGTAACGTGTGTGTCGCCTTTGACATGTGTCAAATTTGTTGCTCAAAGTTGATGATGTCTTCGCTGAAAAAAACCTGGTAGGGAGACAAAAAAAGAAGAACTAAAGGACGACAGAAAAAAAAAAGTTCTTGCCAATTAGCATACACGCTCTCTTCATAGACATAAAAATTTACTTGAAAAATTTAGACACATTTTTGGACCTTGATGTTAAGTCAAAATATTATTCTAAAAAAAGACAGAAAAAAAGGTGGTGAGAAAAAAAAACGTGGCGAATTGTCGCCACGTACTTAGCGGATCTTGTGCAAACGATAACAGAAAGAAATAACAGTGGCGTGACACACATGAATGATCGACTGTTTGCCAAATCCGTTTATAAATTTGATAACTGATAAGACCCGGTCTAAAATCGTTAACCTCCTTATTACTGCCAAATGGACTCGCCGTCGCACATTCGGACTGAATTTAATAAAGCGGTACCACACGTAACGTGCGAAAACAAGAAGACCGACCTTGAGAGTGCAACGAAAATATACGCTTTTCGTTTTCTCGCGCGATCGAACTTGTTGCTCCTTGTTGCCACGACGAAGACACTGGTCGATGAAATTTTCGGTGACCGCGACAAATCGGTGATGAGCACAAAAAGAAGACGTCCCTGGATGCTCGATTTTCGACAGAAAAAAAAAAATTGTTCGTCCAAAAAAAAACTGTTCAGCATAAACGATGTTTGAATTTTAATTTCAACTTTGAATCGAGCCAGAGTCTGATGTTGAAACTTTTTTTTTTCATTCTATCGGGTTTACGAGTTTAATAAATTTTACCAGAATTCACCGTGTTCTTTCGAATCCTATATACCTCTCTGAATACAAAAAGATATCAAACTCATCAAACATCATGAAGACCTGTAAATACAAATAGTAGGACGATGAATGTGTACTTTTTTTCCTTTCATTCAACTTTGGCCTCGATTAACAAAGTTGGAAAGAAAAATACATGAACGGTATGTTTAATTCTCTTTTGAAGTGCGCGCATCGTTCTATATTTTTTTTTATTCAGTTGATCGTAACTAAACGCCGAAGTGGAGGCGAGATAATAACAAGAGAAAATAACAGAAAACTAGGGGTAGGGGAGGGGAACCATCAGGTGCCGTCAGAGGAAATCGTCGGATGGTTTCCCTCTCGTAAGCGAGCAACACGCGCGAACAATGAGAGCCGCTCCGGTCGGGAACAATGAGTGCAAGCGAGAAACAAAGCGGGCAAAAATATATCGGCTGGGATTTTGCGCGAGGGGTGGGGGAGGAAGCTTTCGAAGAGGCGGTAGGACGGTCGGAGAGGAAGTGTCGAGTAAAAGTGAATCGACGCTTGCGCCGGTGAGCCCCCGGTGGTTGTGCACATGCGCCCTCCGCGGGGCGACCTAGCTTTTCCTCGCGTAACTCACACCCCCGTGAGATAGATATTTCGTTCACACCTACCGAAATTAAATTGCCATAGGCGTCATTGCGACTGCGCACTCGCGCCCCTTACATGAGAAATGATTATGTCCGAGCCGTAAAAGACTGCCGAGCACTTTGGCATCTGCCCGAAACTCTAATTGAAACATCTCACGGATTTTCGACTCGGCCAGAGCTTAGAGGTCCGTCTAAATAGAAGCGCACACACTGCACGACGAGAGCTGTCGCTTGTTTGTTTGCTCGCTCCGACCTTTGCGGTCAATATTGTCACATGATTCTCTTGCCGTTGCGAAATTCTACTGACCGTCGCCCAGAGATGTTTTTGACATTTACGACAGTTGACCTTGTCGCGTCGAATAGTTTGACGTCCATTCTTATATTCCCCCTGACGCGAATTCTTGCCGGATCTTTTCACTGTTTTCTGAAAACAGGTGTAGTTCTATTTACGGGTCTCGAGAAAATTACAAGTCGTTTTAAACGACAAAAACAAACATGCAAGCTGATACTCGATGTCGTTTTATTTTTTCTCCGCCTCCTTGTGTACAGTATATATCAGTATCTACAAATCTGATAAATAATTCATTGTCCTGCATTTTATTCGTTCAATCGCATCTTGCTGAAATTTAAAATGTTAATTTTTAGCGTTTTATTGATGTTTTTTTTTCTTGTTGCAACTGTTTGACCGCACTGCAAAAAAGTAGGCGATCGTTCAAATTATATATTTATTTCGTATTCAGTGTAGTAGGAATAAATATCAGTTTTGTAGGAAAATTTTCCATATATGGATCTAGAAATATTTTGGCTGCAAGTATAGGCTAATCGTAAAAAACAAAATGAAAACAAAAAAAAAACGTTCGTCAAATATTGTTTCTTATGGTATTGAGAAAACATCAATTATAATTTCACCTGAATTATTCGGTTTCGAACCTTCCTTCAAACTCAGAAAAAGGTCATAAATTTGTTTGTATCCCCTCATGTTTCTCGAAATCGGCATAAAACTTTTCAACCTTTTTTTCGCAGGTTTTTTTTTTTTTTTTCACCGAACAATTTAAAAGACAACGCATAGTTTATTCGTATCCTGCAGGCCATTTAAACTGACCCAAATACGTCACTGACCATACCCTACAATAAATTCTTACAATTCAAGAAACCATTAGTTACAGTTCTATTTTTCAGGCGCGTTTGTCAGTTCGACGAAATTATCCCCTGCATACCAACGGGGCATTCCAATCTGAATCGCCCCTGAGTTGTCTCTCTCCGTCCGAAATCCATTGTGTGTAATTGTTTGCGCGACAAAAATCGACGATGAATTGTCTCAGCAACGGCATTCCTTGTAGCATGGCCATATTAGCGAGGCGCGAACGGATCCTGAGACAGGCGCGTTGATTGAATGGACGGTGCCCACACCGGGGCCGTCCTCGGACCGACGTGCAATATAGCAACGTGCGGCACGCGTGTGCGGAGGAAACAATTGAACGTCGTCCTCTTTCCCTCTCGCTCGACGCCACTTCATCTCCTAGGCCTGTCTCGCTTTAGCTTAATAAGCATCGCTACCTACATTCCATTTCCGGTGACGCTGACGTCACTCCCGACAATCCGGCTACATGTCGCTATGGCATTACACTCCGCTTCAAACCTACTCGCTCACGATTGTCTTTCTTCCCGGTATACGCGACTGTGTTACTTCCTGCTCAATTGACTCCTGCGACAAGTGCATCGGTCCCAATCTGCCCCTTGAAACCATGTTCTTAAGCATTTTCATAAATCAGAGATTCCAAACAAAAGCTAACGTCAGACCATATAAACGTATAGCATATCAGAAAGCTAATTAGTAAATTAGTCAAAGTAAAAATTCAAATTACTTTCCAATTACTCATCGTGATGTTATTACTGAACATATCCTTCAAATTTTTTTAATATCATAAAAAATTGAAAGTACGAAAAAAAAAATTTACTTTATAAGAACGATATTTCTATTGAAAGTTTGAGGGAAAAAAGTGGTTACCAAAAAAAAAAAACTGAGTTGTGATAAATTTGTGAAGAGAAAAAAAAAAGTTAATGCGTTGTGTATCCCTGATTGAATGGAAATTGATTTCGAAGGCGACAAAATTCTTGGAACGAAAATTTCGACCTGTTGGGAAACGGTGTGCTGGAATGTCTCCTCGCAGAGAGAACGAATCGGTGTGGATCTGGAGTGTATTGTAGAAGGAAAATGTGATATTTTCATTTGGTGAAATTTCACTTACGCTTTATGGGTTACACAAATAGTTCGTTTTACGTCATTGTGTCTCAACAGTTGGACGTTTATTATAAGTTTTATTACAACACTTATGACAGATGGAAAAGTGTACCGTGTCTCAAGTAAGGGAAATACTTAATCAGTGAGACACATTTCACCTTGAAACCAATGATTCGCCTCAAAATGACAGGATTACGAAATACTCGTTTCCAGCTATTTTATTTTTTTGCAAAACACAATCTTCTGGGACACTAAAAAGATGTAGATGTTTTTTTACACTTGGAAATATCAAACATGTTATTGATTTTGTATACGAGCGTCGTACGACGGATCTATTGCGATGTTGGAAACTTGGAATTCGATACAAAATTATTCAAATGAAACATTTAAATCGACCATTACTAAAAACAATTAAAGTTTCATCATTAGCTCTTAAGGTTAAAAGTCCTCATTTTCTTTGAGCTTCCTGGTTTCCATAAATCCTTCTTGTTAACAATACCAATTAATCAGCAGGAAACAACAGTTACATCTCGGTGATTGTCACCTATAATTATTTAAATTCCCCTTTAATTTTATTGCCTCTTTAAACGCTCAATAATCTTTTCACATATAATATTGATTACGTCAATGAATGCACCTCGCGATCAAAACAAGAACCAGACAGCGAATTCAGCCATTATATTTCCATACCTCCTGGTGAACAATAAGCATT
This sequence comes from Trissolcus basalis, assembly GCA_025266255.1. Taxonomy (NCBI): domain Eukaryota; kingdom Metazoa; phylum Arthropoda; class Insecta; order Hymenoptera; family Scelionidae; genus Trissolcus; species Trissolcus basalis. Next base: position 21,312 of record JAAMPD010000875.1, read on the forward strand.
TAAGACACGGCTTCTCAAACCTCATAATTATAAACGTCAGTCAACAATTTTATAAATACTACAAAATACAAATTGAAAATTATACTCATGCCTGAAAATGTAATTTTTCATCGTTATATGTATCCAAACAAATTTTAATACTTCATGTTTTTATATATCGATCAAAGTCCATGAGAGTGAATAACATAAAATCGAATTGAAAGAAAAGTTGCATGAAAAAGGACAGGAAAGCCGTAAGCTGACAAGAGCAAACATAATTTTCTAGTCAGTGATTATGAGAGTCGAGTCGTAAACAGTGTGTCGTGGCGTAAAAATGTCGCGCGTTTTCAAAACTGGACACTCTGGCTTCTAAATCCGTCAGGTCCCCGGACGTTTTGCTCGGCAAAGTTGTCGCGTAATCTAGCGGAGAAACGTCCTCGGAGACTGACGCGGGACATTTCGCTGCTTTTTTTTCTTTTTTTTTTTCGTCGTTCTGTCCTCGGCGCGAGCGCGTCCGTTTCACTCGCACGGTGCGATTCTTTTCATGTGCGTTTGCTTTTTTTCTCTCTCGTTCTCTCCACTTTGCACCACGTACGTATTGCGTAGTCGAGGCAAACCAATCGTCGTAACCGAGCAACAAGCAGGCAGTCCTTGAACAGCCGGGACCCACGCGTAGTTCTCTAGGAGTGCTGGCATGTATATAGGTATTCGTGCTGCTGGGCAAAAGACAGATAAATAACTCAGGTATGGCGTTGGCTAAGTAAACGAGCCTACGCATTCGCTCGTGTGTACCACTGTGCCTGCGCGAGAGAGAGACAAACCGAGAGCGTGAGTGCAAAAAGAGAGGCCGACGTGTCGATACGTAGATGAGTCGCGCGCTCGTGTTGGTACAACTTCTAAGACATCTCATACCTATGTACTTCAATTTTTATCGCATTTTTTGACCTTAATGTAACTGGATATCTTTTGTCTTTTCTTTATCGGACGGCTTTTGGAACGCTGTCGAGCGAACAGGTACACGCGCTGTAACAAATGAGCCGTTTTTCTGCTTGCGCTCGTGTAAATTAACCGTAGGGAGAGAAAGAGAGAGAGGAGAGAGATATTTATGACTGATATTGGGAAGACATCATTTCGGTGGGAATGTACAGTTAGGTTAAAAGCCGGCACCGCAACTCAATAGGCTGCTGATAAATTGTCTAGGCCAAGTGCTTTCTTCACTTTTTCTAGTCGTAAAAAAGTCAACTCCAAAGATGTCGTAACAATGCGTGTTCACGTCTCTCAATGTCCCCCCCTCCCTCCCAAAAAAAAACGACACATTTTGCTTCTGTCTGCAATCGACTATTCGTTTGACTTTTTCTTTTCAAAACTTCCATTGTTTTTCGATCGTAGGCTTTAATTGTTCCTGATCGTAAAAATTGATCGACGTGATTTTTGAACAAAGTATCTTTTGAATGGGCATAAAATAAATGACACCCAGTCGATTCTGATAGTGAACAACTTGTTTCGGCTTGCAGACAGGTTTCTTACAAAAATATCGCTCGTCTAACAATTATGCTCACTTATTCGCGCACGATTAAAAAAAAAATTAAGACATTTAGTGAAACATATAATTATCACGTATATAATGGGCGCATTATGTGTTAGGCGTTATCTATTACGGAATATATTAAGACTAATTGAATGTTAGCAGAGTGCGGTTTTTCGTTCTTACGTGTCTCGTAGTACTAAATCGTGTAATTGTAAACACGCTTTTAAACCGCGGCTATCAAACTCAATTTTCCATCGCGGCCCACCTCTTTGCACAATCAAGCTTGATTTCATTTTTCCAATTACCAAAGACCAGATGCAAAAAAGGCGAATGAACTAAACGAAAAAAAACATCATGGGTTTTTGTTTTATTAGTATGTCAAAAGTCGAGTAGAAACAAATTAGCATTTGCTTTTTCTCTTTCTGATGGCAGAACGACAAATGTCGGCTGTTCGGCAATCAAACGAAATAAATAATGACGAGGCAGTGTAAACGAGCGGGATCATTGAAATTCGTCACGTTGCACAGATTCATACGAAATGTAGCTATTACAATTCAATCAATAACCCGTTGGAACCTTTTTTTGTGTCCTCGTCATTCATACACACTTTGAAAATTTACATTGGCATTGAGTCGTTATGGTATATATATCACGTGTGGGCCTGCAAAAAATGTAACGTTTTTTTAATACCAAATCAATATAATGTTGTTCGCGAGTAACGTTTGTATAGTGGGTGTGAATAGATTGAATGAATGATAAAAAAATGTTTCGCCCGTTGGCGCTGTATTGGTAATTTATGTGCGACTTGTGTATAAGCTATGTGTATGTATGTTAAACATACATATATATTTTATAATGTACCAGTGGAAGGTGGCCGCGGTTAACTCGGTACTTGCCAAGTTAACACTAATGTACATCTATCGGCTACACTATTAACAATAGAGTAGGCATCGAACGATGAATGGATGAACAAATCGAATGGAAAATCGCCGTCTCTTGTCTTCGCCGAGATTAGCTAAAGCGGTCAGGCTTTCAGTTTGCACGAACACTCGGTGTATTCGCACGTCCGCATCAATGACTTTTCTTTTTAGTCACTTGACACCTTTTTCAAATGACCAGCCGCTAACTCACGCTTTATTTATTTATTTATGTTTTTTTTTTTTTTTTTTTAAGTTTTTCCAATCCTCGACAATTTTATCACGCCCAACTGAACAAATTGCGTGATTTATGAAAGTGCCAAGAGAAATTGATTTACTGATTGATTGATTAAATTTTTGATCCGAGCATCATTGGGTCATTAACAATTGTTCGATTAGAAGAATCAAAAGTGTATTTCTTGATCGAGACATAAGAGTTTTATTGGCTGTGTTATAATAAAATCATCGTAATGGAGTTAATGTCGTTCGAGGCAGATTCGGCACTTGTCGTGTATCGAAGCAATGAAAGCAGCGTGCAGTAGATACGGATGGACTGACAGACGAACGGGCGCACGCCTCCTTACTCACTTATAAAGTTAATTGAGGGCAAACGTCCACTAAGACATACTATCTAGACCAAAAACATTAGGCCGGTTACTCAAAATTGTCAACAATGTCGTGACACGTCAAAATTATGTAATGAATCGTGACGCTCTATTGTCTTAAATTGTTCGCTTATCAGACGCAAATTTTCATTTTTTTTTTTCAAATCGAGATTTACACTTTGTTCAAGATTTTATGAAATTCAGAAACGTCTTCTTGGTGTTTCCAATATTTCTTGTATCGATGGAAAACTCAGTAACATAAATTTTGGCTGGACCAAGATGAAAAAAAAAGTGAAAAAATTCTCACGAGTACAAAGTTTTCAGTCAAACGGAATCAAGATAAAATTTTTTGCACAAGCCCGAAATCAAATACACAAAACGATGAAGCGGAGTCTAGCGAATCGTCATCTGCATCTGGCTCCCCGCAATAAATAATCAGCCTCTTGCAATAATTCACAAAACTTGTAATGCTATAATCGCAGACCTTATCCTAAAGAAAACGTGTTGTACAATCCCGGGAACATACAGGTACCCATATGAGCGCACAGTGCGGAGTACATATTTTGCACGACGGCTCTTTTTTCGCGCTGTCGCTGGCCGACAAATTGACGAATCGACGCGGATCATTCCGATAAATAATAATGACAAAACGGCTTGATGAGCTACAAATATTAAATCTAATTATGCTAATGGACTTGTAATCGATTTGCATTGCTCACGATGCAGGTGGTGCGGTTTAAGATCCTACCCTGATCGTGTGAGTGACCCAGAGAGAATCGAGCGAGAGAAAGACAGCCATGTCCTAAAGTAGAGACAGACTATAGCGGATCGTCCGTCCCGTTTCTGCAACGAGGCCTCTTCGCTCAATGAAACAAACGATCTTTATGACAGATGAGAGCTCAGGAAGATTTTTGCTCGCTTCCGTCCTCCACTTTGACTAGATGCTTTTTGGTCGATCGCAGCTCTCTCTCTCTCTCTCTCTTTCATGACTTGCACAGTTTTCGACTACAGAAATTGAACGAAATTGCACCAAGTTAATTCTTAGAATAGAATTTAATATACAATTAAAACGCCTTCACATTTCTTTTTGTACAATTTAAATTTTTAACACACAAAAATTGATTTATTTTTAGACAGTTGAAATGAATTTATGAAGACAGGAGTAAAAGATGAGAGATAGGAAAAAAATTAACCTAAAAAATATACATTCGCTATCTGACCCCGAAAAATGGTGAAAACGAAAGCTTTTCGAAATATGGAGTATAGAATCAATTATCTAAATATCGAAACGAAAATCAAGCTCTGCTCGCGACAATAAAATGTCGTCCGCGCGGCAATAAAGGGAAAGTTGTTCACCTCGTGATGATTGTTAGTTAATGACATCATAAATGACGTTTCGATAGCATTTCGTTGTAGCATTAAAGCGTTCGGCTAACTGTAACATGAATGAGAGAGGACGAAGGCTTTATTCTTGTCGCGCTTCGCGAATAGCTCAATGGCATTCTTATATCCGATAGATACGTGCCTGCACCATTTACTTAACACTTATGCGCGTATAAGCCATAATTGTCGCGGCGTACGTGCCGCATTCCGCGGGCATTATCCACGTTTCATGGGTACACTCCGAGCAATTACAGATGATAAAGCCGGCTATTTAGTTTTACGTCACACTTAATAGCCGAATGAAAGCGTTCGAAACTTTGGCTTCCTTGCTCCTCTCTCCCCACCTCATCACGGGAGGAACATTATAATAAGTAAGGAAAATTTTTGTGGCCTCTGTATATATAATTGTTCTCAGCTCCTATCGATAAATATATAATTGACGAGATATTATCTCTCAATTACGAGACATTGAAGGATAATTCAAGAAAATTGAAATGTAATTTTGTCTTTTAAGGAATTATATGGTTTACTTTTTATTTTATTTCTCCAATGGCTGGAATTGAAAGTGTAATTTGAGAGATGAAACATCGGCCGGGTTAGAAATAAAATGTAACGCAGAAAGACGAGTTGTCATAAAAAGACACGCGGCAGAAGACGAGGCACGCATACGGTAAACAGGACGAAAGAGAGGAAAAAAAAAAGTCACCCTAATACGAGAATGCAAATCGCGGCGGAACATTAACACCGATATTATGCAGCGGGTCCTCGGCGACCTTCACCGTCATCATTAATGTTCCGTACCGTGCATTTCAAAGACGTGCGTGCGCGCGCTCTCTCGCGTTGCGTGTGTTGGGCGCGTGTCTCGTGCCGCATGCACATTCCGCATGCCGCGAGAGGGCGATAAAACGTATGCAGATTAAAACATTTTATTTGAATGATAATATAACACTTGTTGATGCAAGCGCGTTGGCTTAGGTTAGCATAATAAACATTATGTAGATCTCGTTGGCGCCGTGTGTAAAGCTCGCACATGCGTGCTTGCTCTCTCTCGCGAGAGAGCGCACAATCCAAACGTGTGTGATGCTCCTTCGTTGCCCGAATTGTGTGTGTTACCGCTTGTTAAACGCGCCGACATCAAAAATTAAGCCCACTTTTTCCCAAATCAAAAGCGTCCGCACAAAATTATGCAGCTCTGAAAACGCACGTGCTGTATTTATGTGTGTATAACACGTGTGTAATCGCGCATCCCGCCCAATTTCCCTTTCCTTTCCGCATTCACGAGACATCGTCGTTCATTCATTTGGAGCCGCCGTGCATTCTCAATTTTATCGATCAGACGATCAATTCCTGTCGATTTCACTTTGAAAACTACATCTGCTGCTCTCACGAAATCAAACTTTTTTGTTCAAAATGTAACGCACGCGCTTATAAAATGCAAACCCTTCGGTAAATTTCACTTTTTAGAATATGTTCATTGTTCGTTATATTTTTATTACTAAAATTGATGTTACAATAGGGTGTGTTGTTAATATTTTGTGGCAGGACAAATTTTAGTTTCGTAAAATTATATGCTTGCGAAAATAAACCACGGATATAATCTAGAGGAAGATGAAATATGATCTATCTACAACTGATTGTAAACTTTGTAACACGGAATTCGTTTTGAAAGTATTGTACAATTTCCGAAAGCCATCAAATAAATCTCGCTGTATATACGTATGCACGAAATGCAGTTGTTTTATGGCATAAAGTGTCTACACAATCGTCGTCGCAAAATGTCCGACTTCGTAGGTACGGAGCGTAACGCAGGCGCCATTAACGAACTCAGGAATAGCTTTGCGAACGCCGTTAACGATCGCTCCAAGCTTTGTTTTGATTTGCTGTGCAATACTAGTGGGTGCAACAGAGACGTATTTTCGTCTTTTTCCAACTCGTTATTGGATGACAATTTCACGACAATGTCGTTTTCTGGTTGACGAACTTGAAAAATTGTTGATTATAATTTTGCTAGAAAAATAACATAAAATCAAAATAACATTTGTATACAATGAATGAAATTATGCTCCCGTCAAGAGTTAATAATGTTATTAAAACTAATATTGATATTAAATAAATAAATAAATTATATCAATTAATATTAAATTTTAATGGTCATAATTGAAACAATAAGACAATGACAAAGGTTGGCACATTTTATTTTGAATTAAAAAAAATGAACGCTTCGAATTTTCTATTTCATTTAATAATATTTTTTTCATTTTTCATAACTTAAAATTTGCAATAAGAATGTGAAAATTGAATAAGATACACCTCGTCAGAGTTTAAGACTATAAAAAGTGTTAAACAGTTAGACGGCGCAGCTACTTGTTTGAGAGTTTTCACATATCTTTTTTCTCAAGGCGGTCGTTGCGTTGTGATATTCCACTTGATTGTCTCTGTTGTTCCTCGTTACCTGTTTTCTGTATGAGCGCTCGCTCTTTGGCCTCAAACTTGCGCGGACACTGTTGATACGGATCTTGTTTGTCACATTCATAATGCAATGATAAGAACTGTTTTGCCTGCAAAAAATGTTGAAAAATGGCGTGACAATAAACCGCTCGATTGCGTCAGACTAGTTTTTTTAATGCTCCAATTTTATTTCAGAAATTCACTTGAACGCATAAAAACCGTTTTATAAACATTTTCGGTTCTAAATAATAAAACGTGTTTTTTAATATTTTTCGTTCAAATCTGTTTATTTCCAACGACCAGTTTCACAGTTGACCGAGATATACGTTTTTGTATTTTTGAACCTGGTGAATGAGTAACTCTAAATAACGCGTATACAATTTCCAACAATAATTCACAAACGTTATTCGTCGCACTCGGACAAATAGAGATATGTCTCTCATTTGGCTATAAATTGAGCAACGTTTTGTCATTAAAGTGAGTAAAATACTGCCAGAGATTTATAACAAACATATATTTCCATTGTCCTTTTATCTAAACACTTATTTTTTTGCATTCAACTTTTAATTTGAAACTTCGAATGACAATCAAACAAAAATATTTATAGGCACTTGTCATTTCCTTTCAAGCTTATCGTTCTTTTTTGCACAATTAGAAGCGTAAAAAACGTTTTAAAACAACGTTTTTTAAAATACATTCCCAAGATTTATAAACAATTATGTCGAAAGAAAATAAATTATTCGTCGTTCGTTTGCCAATTGTCGTCTGTTCAAAGCATACAAGCAACAATTTTTGTCATTTTATAACTTTGCCGATTGAAAGTTTTGTTGATTTGATCCGGTGGACGATTGTCTATTGTGATCCCGCACATTTTGTTGAATCATAACAGAGTAGCACAGCAGCCTGAATACGAGGCCACGTAATCATAAAGTCGTCCTCCAAGGTTGGCGGCGCCAAATCAACCGAGAGACTCGAGTTGAGTCGGTATAGTTGGTTCGTGATAACAGACGAACTACTGGTAGCGGCGAGAGCCCGCATCATCACTTGAACGGTGCAAGTGGTCTCGATAAAATGGGAGCTATGACACACGCACACGCTCGCCGACGCAGACAATGCACACTCAGATCAGCTCATTTATGAGCACACGTCAAAGATAAACGCGCGGATGAATGGACCGTTGATGATACTTGCTACAAAAACAATAATCTCGTGACCCTGACTTCTCTCTCCAACCGCGCGTATATACCCTTTCGACCTTTTATATCTTTTGGCCGTTTACCCTCGACCACTTGCAGCCAGCCTGTGTACCTACGCGATCCGATGTAAATGTGATGCAAATTTTCACCGGTTCAGATATAGATAGAGGGTCTCTCCGACATGACCGCGTATGTTTGTACACAGGTGCTAATAGAATATAATATGCTACTTTGCAAAACCAGATGCACTTGTCAAATTTTATAATTTACATAAAAGTCATTCAACTTTATGATCCAATACGGTGTATAATCAAAAGTCAAAACAAACAAACAACAAGTTTTTACAAGGACAATAATTGTGTGATATCACGGATGATTAAGAGAAAAATTGAAACAAACGAAAAAGGTGATGCACGTGTAAACTTAAATTGGCTCGGACAACTGTTGACGATAAAATCTGTCGGGTATGATGTCGTAACTCCTGTCATCCAATGTGTGGCAAAAAGAACAAGCGTCACATATAGGATGCGAGGTTCTGCCGAAAATTCGAGCCAGCTTCCTGAAATCTCATTCCTGAGGGGGAGTGTGTGACGTGGGATAAAAAAGTGAAGAATTAGCGGTCGGACGCGTGCAACGTGGACGAACTCGGCATTGTTGTCCAGTCGCATTAGAGTTGAAAATACAGAGCAAGGATACCGGACGGATGTCTCGTATCCCCCTCGTGATTCGTTTTTGTTTGCTGCTAAATACGTTGGGGATGGCGCGCTATTTTTCCTCGCTTTGATACGTTCGAACAATCTGTCATATCATATATTGTCAAGCCATTTATCCATCATTAAGCATCGCAGCCCATAACTTTGATTTTTCGACCTCCCTCAAAATCATCGACGTAAGCAAATCTATCCATGTTTGTATATATATATTCAACGAAACTTTCATCGCGGAAGTACACATTTTTCGGCTCAATTTTTGATAACAAATAAGAGACTATTTTCGGTAAAATTTCACGCTGATTTCACATCAGTGGCATTGTTCCCCGATTGTTACAATGTCGCATTGTGAGCATAGTCTTGCGCACCATGGGTTTTTGTTCACGCTGGTGCGCTCGCGATTTTTCGGATTCCAGGGGTGCGGGGATGGGGACAGCTCGACAGCTGTCCAGATTTTCGGCGCAGGAAAAATAAAAGGGCGACGACACGTGGGGCCCAATCGATATATCTCGAGCTTCGTTGACTTTGTCGTTTTTGTTTTCGATCGGTTTTTACAACAAACATGGCACGCGAGCTCTCTAAAAGACCCCACCCGACGCCATACATTTTGATTCACAGCCCATGTAAAACAATATATAATTTGACAGATCTGGCATCAAATATTTATTTACGTCTGAGTTAAATGAAGCATATATAATATGTTTATTTTTATCAGAATCTTCAGCGTCGCCTCGGCGTGAGAAATCGCTCTCGGGATAAAAAAATGTTGGCGCGAGATTAGGCACGCCTTTCGACCGAACCGAAATAGAGGCAGCGAAAGAGGAAGAACTCAATGTCCTCAAGGGCGCGCAATATTTCTCTATATTTTACACGCTGTTCATTAATTGCGACGAACGACCGCGGAAGAAAGAGCGCGAGAAATTATGGATTCGCCTTTTATGCACGCTTAGCACCATGTCAGATGGCCTGAAATCGGAATCGCTTGACCCGACGACCTGTTTCATATTTTTGTCGCACGGAGATGCTCTTTTTTGTGCCCAAAAATTTTCAGAAAAAAAAAAACGCAAAACCTTTCCATTACTGGATTACGCAATTCATTAATCCATCCGATAAATAATCGCCGCAAAAAACTTTCTAAACCTGCGAATGCGGCGCATGAATATTCATCGACTGATATATTGACGTTCGATATATAAATTTGTAAAACTGACGAATTTATTTTTTACTTATTGATGAGGTGTATCAAGTTTCAAAACCAAGTGAGAAGGGGGGGGGGATAGAAATCAAGTCCCTCAAATTTTTGTCCCATCACAAATAATTGTCTATATAAATAATTTTTTTTACAATCTAAAAAAACAGTGCGTTTAAAAAAAGGAAGTTGCACTTTGCATCTTATATTGAGTTGTATGTTGTTTTTGTGAAATGCTAGCTTTGAATCTTGAGTCATAAATTGTGAAGTGAAATCAGAGTCTAACGTATAGGGACTGCAGTCATAAAAACATTTCAAATTATCTTGTTCACAAACTACAATTATGTAACGACTGATTGATATATGACACTCGAAAGAATGACCCATTTCAAAAGTTGTGTAGCTTTGCAGAAATTCTGAACCAAGTTGCAATTAGCACTGAAAGATGTTCGATTAATTTAACCATAATCTCTTGTAATCGTTAGATGCTCACGTCACTCAACGACTTGTACGATCGGCGATCACACCCACCGGCGTATACATTTCCAGTTTGGTATTTCGCGTGTTTGAACTGTTGCAATCAGGATTGCAGAATTTTTTTCTTTTACAATTAGCTGACTGTATTAGGCCAGGCAAATGAATAACGGAGTGCGGAGGACGCGGCAGAAGAGTGTATAGAGAGGTAGCGCACGTAGGGAGTTTATTTATGACGCGACGTCCGATTGTGGGTAATTCATTGAAGCAGAGGCATTAGTTTATGATCGTGTCACACGATCGCTAAGATCGTTCGTCGTGTACTCGAAGGTTAACAGCCACCAACGTTTTCGCGTTCCACACATGGACTCTCGCAGCGGGGAGGCGATTACAGTCGAGGATGGGCCGGAGGCACAAAGTACCAGCGCCAGGTTGATACACAAATTGTCTAATAACGAATGGGCTCGACATGAAAAGTAGTTCATAATCCGAAGAAGTTAAGATCGAGTCGACAATGGAACTTGCGGAGCGTAATAAGGGGCGCTTACAGGATTAGCCGTGTTGCGCAGGTAAGACTGCGTTTTGCGATGCTCTCGGCGTGCAATAAACAAGAGCACACTCGTGCGAACGCGAGTTCGCAACCGGGCCTCTTTGTTGACGCGGGATTACTTGATGCTGACTGGAATCTGTTTGCTAAATATTTATTGGTTTATGAGCGTCGATTTGTTTCCGAACCTGTAAGCTCATTTGGACCGAAGGCCAAACAATATGATTTCGGACCGATGGCTGTCCCGAGGGGTCGCAAACGTTTGTGGGACCGATCGCACAGCCTGCTTTTGGCTCAGTCACAGTCGCTAAAGAGATTTAGATTTTTTCGCCGCTGTTTTACGAGCGAACGTTTGATTGTTTGTTTTCGGTAGCGGTCATTGTGCATAAAGTTTTGCTATTTAGAATAAACAGAAGGCGTTGGCAGCTGTCGATGATGATTATGGGAAGAGTTGTATTGTGTTTGGCGTATAACTTTATGGTCCGATTGAAAAAAGTGTTGAAATTATAATCGATCCCGTCCCAAGTCTTTAATTACCGTTACAATTGAATATGACGAAACCATAAATTGTAGTTTACGGTTTCCAGAAAGTCTTTCAACCCTTTATGGTTCTGTAAAATCAAAACCATTTTCTTCTTCTTCAAAACTGCTTGATATTTTAAAATAGATAATTTTTGTAGACACAATTTTTTGGTCTCGGATTCTTCTTGTTCACAAACAATATATTTTTTTTTCGATTAGTAGGCAAACGACGTTTATCGTTTAAATACGACGTTTGAGAGTGTAATAGCGGCAATTATCGTGTTAGTGGCTATATTCCGAAGGCACCCGTGGCTTCGTACCTCTCGCCGTGTAATTACGTCTCGTTAAGATTTCAGAACCGCGAGTAGGGTAAACCGCTGGTAAACGGAACCGGGGAGGTGAGTGGGCGCGGAGCGAGGCGCGTGCTGATTATGGTCCAGCTGTGGAGTGCACTCTATTACGACGGATTCTCGGCATAGTTGGGATTCGATCGTGCCGGGGTAAAAAATCGGCACATAATGGAAGCACATAAATTTCCCGTCGGCCACTTTTTCTTCCGTCCGTTGAATGTGACGACTTTGCGTCATAATCTACTTTGCCGTCGAATGAAAAGGGACATTTTTAGGCCGCGGGTGAGAGATCGCAGTTGGCCAGGTCGGGGGACGAGAGAATATAATCCGTCGGCAGCGCGCTTCGTCACGATCCAATTCGGATGTCGCGACTTGGTTTTCTCCTGCATTCATCCTCTCCCAGCACACATCTCACAGTTGTGTATTTCTGACTGAAAGTTAATTTCCAGCCTGGCACTGCGACATACGTTGCACATCCTGAACCGCCAAATCGATACTAATTATTATCGATTTCTGATCCATTTGGCGTACCGGGGGCGACGTGTCAGTTCACGCCTTCTAGAGGGTGAAAACTCGGGGTTCCAATCCAAGGTCTTTCTCAAATTTCAGTCCAAAATGACAGATTGATCTTTAATTTGTCTCCCTATTTCGGGGGAAATCAAAAACACATCATTAACTGCTGATTCTGCCCCCAAACTGATCTTTTCATTCGGCGCTCTGATTTCCTGCCTATTTTTCCGCAGCTTCGAACAAGCTGCTCGCGCGTCGGATGTTAGAGAGCAGACGCACTTTGGGGAGAGGAGGGAAAAAAAAACAAAAGTCAGGTAGACCGGCCAGCGGGTGCTCTCGATCCGCCTCGACCGGTTTCGTTTGGACTCCTAGCCTTCGAGATTCAGGCCCCAGCGTGTGTCTTTGTCTACGTAGCTGGTCGTCTCTGTTTTGAGGCAACAATGCGCGCTGGTCACAGCTCGACCAGACCTCCGCGTCGCCTCTTCTCAATTTACACCCTTCCTTGTCGTGAGGAAGTTTCACGCTGTATCATGACGCCAGGAATTGCCTAACCTACTCACTATTTACCGCTCAGGCGTGTGATCATCGTTGCGGCCGAATATTCGGTTTCCGACGATGAGGTCAAGTGGTCCGTCAGAAAAAGCCTCTTTGTTGAAAACAAAAAAAAAAAAAAAACAAAAAACGTGAACTGGTAC
>JAAMPD010000875.1:34381-48089 GCA_025266255.1 Trissolcus basalis
ATATCATACTATATGTGTTATTGGGGATTGTTGTTGCAAATATTTTATATGAATGAATATTAACAACAACATTATTTTTTTTTATTCTTGCTAGATTTGGAAAAATGTTTACAGTGAGGAAAAAGAAAGAGGGACTAAATTTAACTACAAGACATTCTTATACACAAATCGATCTTTCTTATTGTCGCTTTTGAGAAAGAACCAATTATCGGAATTGCACCGTCTCGCAGCGGAGTTGGAAGTCTTCCCATTGCGTTGGAAATTTAAGCTTCCTTTTTCAGTTACAGAAGAACACTTCGAATCACACAGCGGCGGTTCACTTTCCAGGATTAAAACTAATGGAGTTGGAAACACATGAGTCCGCGAGTATCAAAAATAAAAAGATCCCAAACCCTTCCGGTCTTAATGGAGCAAGTGGATTTTTTAATCATGCTTTCATGAGCAAGTAAATCACCCATTTAATTAGCTTCGACCTTATCGACGCGGCGTGACTGTATAAACGAAAAAAAAAAACAGGGAAATTCGATGAAGAAAAAAAAATTTTTAAAAAGGTAGAAAAAAAAGAGGAAAAGCTATGCGTATAAATTAACACCCATTTTTATTTGTCCCAACGAACAACATTATTCCCAGGCGCAAATCTTGCATCTGATTGTCTATTGTGCAACGGCAAGTAGGACACCACAAAGCTTCATTTACAATTTGCCGTGGCTCGCGCGGACGAAAATTATTAGACAATTTATTCGCGCAGTTCTAGTTTCTGTTTTTGTCGGAGCTCTTGTAACGCGCGCCCCGTTACGTCATAATTTTTTTTTTTACTTCTTCCTCGTCTTTTATTTTCTTTTTGCCTTCGCCCGCCGCATCGAGTAATGTAATGTAATTAAATAAATTTCATAATTGAAAAATTCCCGAGCGAAATTAAATTGTAAGATCTCGTCGTATTATTATTTCGCGTATTCAAAGTTTGTTAAGAACAAATTAAAACTCGGTACCGTTTTATTATGCGCAAAGTTTGACGTTCCTGTGGCTTCTCTTATAAATAAAGTTGCCCGCATTTATGGACTTGTTTGACGTGGCAATAAAAAAAATGTAAAGTCATGAAAAAGGACGCGAGAGCCCTGCGCCTATTGTCAATGAATCGATCATCCGGCAACGATAATTGTACAAAGTCGAGAGAGGGTTGGACCGATAAAATTGAATGAATTAATACGATCGGTCGGGCTTTAATTAATCGACGGACTTTTTTGTCTCTTTTTTCCCCGTTCGAAAATGTTTTTACGCGCATCTATCAAAACCATTAATTGCAACCAAAACTTTGGACAGCCTACCAACTGTTGAGCACGTCATCGCGAAAGATGAATGCGCCGACGTGTTTTTGATATCAACAACTTAACCCTGTCCTCACATCAAAACACAATTCCCCGAGTTTATCTATCCGATTGCAATCGATCAAACTATTCGAAACTTTTCACACGGAAAATGTGCTCGAGCAACAAATTTGTACGATTCTATAAAATTGTCGGACGATAAAAAAAACAACAACAAAAAAGGGAAAAAAAAACATTGATATCAAACGGAATATTACATAAATTGTTATTTGCAGCCCATCTGCATGGTCTTTTTTTTTTTTTCATTTCCTCTCCAGTTATTTTTCACAATTTAATTCCGTAGCGTTGAAAAAGGGAGGGAAAAAACGTTTAACATGCGAAGAAGATTTTTAGAGCAAGAAACAATTAACTGCTGCGTTCAATTATTCTTCTGAGACTAATTTGCAACGGTACGTCAACGATTAATTTGCTACCTTGTTTCGAAACAAATAATAGCCGAATAACCGCTTTATGAATTCGGATGTGAAACGAACTTTTACAATGTTTATAACTTTCATTTATTATTATTTCGTCGTCTTTTTATAGACAGCTCGGAACCATCTTCTATGAAAATTTTTTTGTTAGTATTAGGTGAAAAAATAAATAAAAAAACCCCCGACCGGGTATCTGGTCGGGTTTTTTTAGATTATCCTCTACTCAACTGCATGTAAAATAGATAATGCGCTTTTTTTTTCATCCTGTGTATTCTGAATATCTGAAAAAAGTCTCACGTTCTCGAATTGTAATAAAAATTTCGTGTGTCGAATAATTATTTATACGAAGTATCACTCACAAACCAGAGAGCTTGTAAAAAAACTATTATAACAAATCAAAATTTGTACACAAAGGTAAATGAATGTACAAACATTCTATTCTTACTTTGAAATCGTATCTTTGTTAAATTTCATAAACCCCCCCCCCTCCTATCACTGTTTATAGAAAAAAAAAAGAAAAAAAAACATTGACCATCCCGGATCGATTCCGTTTTCCTCGGAACGATATTTGAAAAATTTTTGAATCGCACGAAGATTTTGCCTCGCGAAAGAAAACGGTATCAAGGAAAACGTGCCGAAGTATCGGATGAATTCGGCGCAATAGAATGGACGACGTTGCAGCCCCACCTAAAGTGGCAGAAGCAGCAGAGCGGTCTCGTGTGTTGGTAATGTTTGCGTTATAATTCCCCCCTTCCCCCTCTCGACTCTTCTCGTCTCTTCCCTTTTCATGTCCATCGGTTAACCTCACCGACAACCCTAGAGCTTTAGCCGCTCCCGACCGCTCTTCATAACGCTAAAATAACACCCCTAACCGCCCAGGCTCGTATGTGCTATTTATATAATTGCTCAATAGCCTCAATTACGGACCTTATTCAATCATAATCATTCTCCAGGGTTATTTGCGGACAAGCCCAGTTGATTGTAAGCATCCAAGTACCTCTTCGAACTCTGTCGTTTTGCCGTAGACGTCGTCGCGCTCGTTGTCCTGCTCGTCATCATCCAATCCTCTCTTACCAAACATCTTTATGTTTTTATTTTTGTTACAAGTATCCAGGGGTGCCGAATAAGCTTTATTATCCGCCTCACTTCGATTCCCCATTCATCATTCGCGACTGACGCCCCCGCGCCTTACATCTTTCTGGTACCAACAACCTTCCCCCCCTCCTCTCCCCCCGCCAAAAAAAACCGCCTTCAAAATCCGTCAATCGGACCGTTTCATTCAATTAAACAAATCTGCACCGCAGGATCTGCAGGGGGAATTGAACCAACTTTTCAACATCGTCCCGAGAAAATGGTAAAACCAAAAGTTGATGAAAAACAAACTATTTCCATGGTCGCTGTCAGTTTGTTAGAACAATGCAGCGTTTATCGAACAACCGGACTCGAAATTTTGAGTTCAATGTACATTCTTATTACGATGAAAACAAAATGAATAAAAATGGGATCAACCAGGCAACAATAATATCAAACTTTTTAATTGCATTTCTGTGATGTTTTGGAATAATTGTAATCACCCGGTTGTTTGTTTAATAATAAAAGACCGGACGGATGTTTGAATGGGATTCTTAATTTTTTTTTTTTTTTGTCTTATCGCGACGTCTTTCGTTTTGTCTGGTTGCGAAAATAATGCACCTTCGGAACAGGTAACACTACATCATACAAATTGGGACTCCGTTGTAATATTGACAGTGTAATACTTAGCCCTCGTCTTTTGTGTCTTGACAGGTAAAAGCATTAGGAAGGAGGTCCGTGTCACGTCGGTAACATGAAACGGTCAACGCCTAGCGTATCCATCACACGACGCGGACACCTGTGTTTTCCGTTCTATCAAATTATGCAGAAGGATTCAACGCGATTATCGACCGGCGGAAATCATTCCCTTAACCGATAACCCCTCCGTCAACTCGATGACAGATTGACGGGGACCAACCATTTTCATTATAACAAAACTTAACGCCTTTTTTGTATTTCAATCGTGAGTAAATAATTAGAGACTGTGACGCAACGAGAGAAAAATACTTATGTAATGGACGGGCTCGGATTATCCAACTGCAAAACAACGGATGCGGATTATTTGATTTTTTTATACATTTTTTTTGGTACTTTTTTTGTTACTTTTATTTCATTCAATCTGAACTTTTAAAACAGTAGGATTTCTGAAACGTTTGTGGCGATCTCTTTGAAAGTGAAAAATAAAAAAAGAGGTAGGAAAAAAGGTGATTTATTGAGAAACAGTCAAAAGCAACTATTCAAAAATCAAGTTATGGTTTTGTTTCTGTGATGTCGAACGCAGAATCTACTTATAGTGAGAATTAATACTGCGGAGACTTTGCCGAAAGACATCGAGTTGGAGCTATTTAACTACGTCCGGAGGGGTCGTTATGGCGGTTCAAAGTAGCTCTGAATACTAGCAATTTGATTTCCACCGATTTTGCAATTGCGCGCGTCAAAGGAGAATGATTTGGGAGGCTTATTTGTTTCATCAAAGGCTACAAATAGTCGGATTCTGGTCAAGATTAAATGCTTGGCGCTCTCTCGAATGAGATTGAGATGAAAATATACTCGAATCAAAAGGCGAAAAAAAAAAATTGGGATGCGTGCACACACGCGCGAAAATGGAACGCACAAAATCGTAAGAGCCTCGCGCTGATTGACGTTTAATTAAAGGCAAACTAACGAATTAAATGTGAATCCTCATCTATTCTTTATAAAGTCCAATATATAAGCTCGTAGTCAAACACCGATCATTTCTGCCGTCAAAGACGGAATATTCTGCTACTTTAAGCGTTTCAGTTTTAGCTTGTCGTAATTTTAAAAAGAAAAGGCTCGGGCGTCCGTTTGATTAAGGGTTTAGTGCTTAATACATCTTAATCTTTCATAATGAAATGTCCCCTTTTTCATAATCAATCGCGCGCAACGTTCCTGCAAGAACGCCGGTTCCTAATCGTTAATTAAAGATCTAAACTGGCGAGAAATCAGAATTTCATCACTTTTTGATTATGAAAATGAGAGTGCATCTTTAGACTTACCTAAGCCAATGCCTCTTTGTTATGGGTGTATAACAGCAAACTGCATCGTACTGGTCAGCTATCCAAACGATCAAAATAATGTAGAAAGCAGTCGTCGTGTCGTTGAAAAATTCTGACATTATGGCCTCCATTCCTGGAAACAACATTTTAATAAGTATTTTATTCATATATACCATCTGACTGGGTTTCGTTTTATACAATGATTGAAAATGTGCATTTCAAAACTAATTTATTAAATTTGGTATTATTCGCAACTATCCTTGTCATTTGTAATCTCAGGTATATTATTGGTATATAAAACGTTCAAACAATATTTAGAAAAAAAATTCATACATCTGAATTGATGTTATTTAATAGAAACTGTTAAATAAATAAAAACAAACAAAGTTGAACATTTCAAAATCAAACAATTATTGATACTAATTTCAAACAAAACTAAATTTGTAAGTTCTAAAAACATCTTTTATAAATAAAGTAATTGAAGATATAGAAATAGCATTATTATAACAAAAAATTGATAACGAAAACGACAGAGAGATGTGAGTTTAGTCATTTGTACTTTAGACGTCCAAATATATAAAATCAAAACTAGATTGAAATGCCAAATGTGCTAAAAAAATTAATTATTTTAAGATAACTTTTTCTTATACCCTTGTCAATTTCCCATCATGAAATAAATTCGCGTCACTTCGTAAAAATATATATATATTATTTGTTGAACTCACCGATATTTTTATTTTATTCTTTTTCTTTTAATCCTTATTTGAAATATTACAAAATTAAACATGTACTCGAGTGTTTTATAGAAATCCAGTTTTTCTAAAAAAGCGTTATTGATATCAATTACAGCATATTAATTCAAATTCAAGTTTTTATTTTTGAACGAGAGATGATTAAACCTGTATTTTTATAACATTTTGAACTATGTTTAATCTCAGTGATATTTATTTTGACATCTCTTCAAAAGGTTTATTAAAAATGTTTAAAAATGAATACTATGTAAATATATAAAGTTTGAAAAATAATATGTTTACATAGTACCAAAAAGTATTACAAAAGGATCCGATTTCCATTCAAAGTAACGTTCCATAGCTTCAACTGATACGTCTTCATCTTTGAATATAAATGAAATATTGTTTCAAATTTGTACTTATTTAATTACCATTTATCATTTAATATGTAAGCTATTAATTTATAAATTTAATTAGTAAATAAGCCTCCTTCGTTTTCATTTAAAATATTTTTGACGAAACCAATAATTTCTGGGTCAGTGTACATGTACATTGAAAATTCCTAAGTATGATTCTCAATTAACTCAATACGATAAAGTAAAAACTGCATTTCTTTGGCTTCGGTTACCAATTTTGAAATTTTACATTTTGAATGTTAGAGATGTTAATTAAAAGAGTATACTTCAGTACGAATTTGAAACGATATTTTGATACCTCTTACGAAGAACATGCCAATTTAAAAATTTCCTATTTGAAATAACACTGTGAATTTTGAATTAGCATGTTCTTTATAAGAGGCATTGATTTCATCTACACTACAAGATGAAAAATACAAGCAATTATATTCGAACCCTTTCGAAGAAGTTTCAAAATAAATATCATTTTAAGATTAAAAATAGTTGGTCAAATGGAGATTGGAGTGGCATCTGATCGTAAGGTTCGAAATGTTACATTTGGAAAAAACGTTAAAAAGTACAATTGTACTAATTTAAGCTCAAGATAAAATATTAAATGGTACGAAGAAGAGAGATTATCTTTTATTCAAAAATAAGAACTGAAACTCAATTTGAAATGGCAAAATTGATATAAAAAAATTATAAAGGATTGACAAGATTTCAAAAATGTATCCTAAAATAATTATATTATATAACAACCATTATATTATTATATAATATAATAATTTGTTTATATCAATTGAATTAACAAAATTAAAATAACAAAAATAACAAAAATATTTCTATTTCTATTTTAATAAAAATAATATAGAGACAAAATAATTTGATACGAAATAATACCAATTTGGCTCTGCTCTTTTCGAATGTAAACATTGGCAATTTCACGGTGATATGTATATCAACACAACCAACTTAAGTATCAAAATATTGACTCAAAAAAGTAAAAAATCAATGCAAAATTATCGAAACCAAAATTGACGAACATTGTGAGCGCTATTACGGTCTACCTCATTCTCTCTCATTTACATTCTGACACATTTGGTGACATGTGATACTTATGGGCCCAACGTGTAATACATCTCTACAAATGACGTCACCAGTTATCTGTTAACTTCTAATACCAGTGGTATCACTTACTTTTTTGAAAGAGATTGATAACGAGTATTAAATTCAACGCCCAAATGATCCTTTTATTATTTACCACAGTACATATTCGTAACGAGTTTCAAAATAACAAAATTCCAACGAATTAAAATGATCCTTTTGAGTATTGTATATTTTATTGTATATTTTATTGTATATTTATTAGTATGTACCTTTTGAGTAAATTAACCTTAAATTTTTCATTCAACGTTCACATCAACTAATATTCTGTTTGATTAAAAACTTAAAAACTTCCAAAAACATCAAAACTCCATCACCAAAATCATTTCAAAAAGGAAAGAAAGTCTAACGAAATTCCAGCAATTGAAAATGATCTTTTTGAATTTCCATTTACGAAAACCTTAAATTTTTCATTCAACAAATATTCTTTTTGATTAAAAACATAAGAACTCCATCATTAAAATCATTTCAGAAACGAAAAAAGCCCAACTCATTAACTGAAGTGGAAAACATTTAAAAATTGAATTATCGTTATCAGATTAGTTTGAATTGTAATAAAAGTGCATTGGAGCGGTTTTTATAGCAGATCAATGGGACCAGTCGACAAGGTGTTAAAAAGCGAAGTAGTTGGGCAACTGAAATTGACCATCAATAGGCCAGTGAAAGACGGCATGAATGAGGTGGCGCAAATTCGGGGTAAACGGTTGTGAGGCGGATAATGCACGCGTTTAAATGCATACAAGTCGGAGGGTATTCGCGCGCGCAGTTAAGCCGCAAGCCCTCGACGCGCGAGTGTACTTGGACTTTCATAAAGAGCCGAGAGTTCGCTTTGCAAACGACAAAAACTCAATAAAGTTGTCTGCGCTGAAATTGGACGGCTCATCTGTCATAAATCCGTGGGGTCGGATTCGCATTAGCATAATCTTGCGCGAAGCTTGTCCATTGATTGGAAATGAGTTATATAAAATGGTTTTGCAAAGAGAGAGAGTGAGAGAAAGGGGGGGAGAGAGAGAAAAAAAAAGGTTCCCAGTTTCAAGTGTATCAATTTTGCCCGGACGATATTTCGCCTCTCACTGTAGTTGTAAAAGCGAGGCGTTGTATGTACACAAGCTATTATGTATAATAACGCCATCACTCATATGTCAACAGCATTGAGTACTGCGGGTCAAACCAATTTTGTACAGACCACGAAACCAATGCAAACTGATGAACGTAATATTTCCTCGCGACCGAGCACATTGCGATACCTTTGGATTTGATCGAATGCATCACTGAACTATTTAATTTTCGCCATTATAACGATCAAATTGTTACAATTATAATTAACAACACATTCATAATCGCATCTGTTCTCCCTCCCCTTTCCCTCTGCTCCCCACGCTCCTGTCCTGACGTCACACTGCGAGTCAATTTGGATACTTTTCATTTTATTTTTTTTTTTCCTTGCTCGTTGGCGTTCTATATAGCCTCCTCACGATTATTCCACGGAATAAAGATGTTATTGCGAATCGACTACACCGAATCAATACTTCTTCAACTCGGGGATAATTTGAAAATGCGTTGTTCTGCACGATCGCGCAAACGATGAACGAAAAAATAAAGAGGAAAAAAATCCTTCGAGTGGCCTGTTTGACAATTGTTATGGCTTTCGAAGTCGCATTCAAGGCGATATAACGCGTTTATTGTTCCAGTCTTGCGTAAATTTGATACATCTGACGTTCGACAAATTTATTCTCAATAGAATAAACTAATCATGGGACTCCAATTTTAGTCACGCGTTTCCCCGATAGAAGTTAATCAAGTGACTTATATACAATCAGCGGTAAAGTTACTCCTGGACCTGTGTGTTTATCCCCTCCAATTGGTAGGCTTTTTTTATTTTATTTTNTTTTTTTTTTTGATGGCGCGTATGTTCACGGTTGCGTGACAATTTGATTCGCTGTTGAACTAATTTGCGATGCTTTCTCCAGACCGATTCTGGAGTGACGGGATCAAGCGCTGGCTCGATAACTGTCGCTTATTATTCTGCGAAGCAAGATTTTCGTGCCAAGCTGACTGCGAACTTACGAACAACACCTAGCAAAATTATAGTTTCATTTATAGATTCATGTATATACAGCATTAATTATTCACAGATTGATCCCACAGAACTGGTGCTATCGTTATAAATTGAGATTAATTAGTTCGTTTAATTGGATCAAATGATTAACAACATTTCTAAGCTGATCGAGTGTTCGGTTCTCGGATTCTCGTTAGGTGAAATATTTTTGTGCATATTATTTGGTTCAATATTATTTGAACAACTTTAATAATAATCAAAATTCAATGAAATCATCATTTCTGTAGTACTAGTATGAATTTTCTCAATTTAAATATGACTTTTAAAAGCCATCATTGTTAGGCTTTTAATTCCATTTTGAGAAATGTGAACGGTAACATATTATTTCTTTGTTACAAAAAATTTATATCATTTTCAGTATAAATTGTTCTTGGAACTGAAATCGTTATCATTATAATCATTTTCTTTTTTTTTCTGTTGAAAAAAAAATAGTAATACGAAATTTGTATGACTTTTTGTACGACTGTTTTTATGTCACAACTGCAATTTTTTATTGCTGATGAAATTTCTTTCAAACAGTATGAAATGATTGTGAATTGATGAAGCTGACAAGAATTCTGGGTCGCGCAGTAGTACATTCATAATAAAATAACACAATCCACGTGACCCGTAGTTGTCGAGTTGAGTAATATTTGTTGTTGATATATCAACGTTTCTGTGTACATTTACACGGTTTCCGGAGTTCCGATTACCAGATGGCAAGAAAATCGAAATTCTGTCGCAATATCACCGGAAACGGAAACTCAACAGGCTGGAAGCGACGAATATGCTTCAACGCTTTTCTCTCGGAACATTGACTCGAGTCACTTGAAATATATCCTGCTTCCTAATTAGACTTAACATCCTTTGAGATATTGACTCTTCAAAGGCCAAATCCCGTAAGACTGAAACTCACATTTATCCTCCCGCGTTTTCTGTAACTTTGCGCCAAGCCGGTGGCTATTAAAAATTTAATTTCAGAAAACCAAATTCATCATCCGATCGATGACAGATTTACTCACCAACAAGGGCCAGGATCACAGTCAGAAGAGACGCTACGGGAAACGACACGGTCACGTTGAATTCCAGCATCTGTAAAAGGTCCACTGAAACATGAAAACAAAATCAAAATTAATTTTTACATCCGATGATGAATTTTTTGCTACAAAAATACGAATGAATAATTGAAACACGACAAACTCTATTCTTTATTTTTTCTCCTTTATCTATAGGGACAATATTTTTCTTCCTTTTTTTCTACGAACATATTGATATTTCGGTGGAAAAAATTTTTTTGTGATTTTGGGATGAAATATCAAATTGGGATCGAAAAACAGCTAAAGGAGATGATCCAAAAAAATAGAGGACCGGAGCCAATGCAAGTATAAATTTTTTATCAGAGTTCAAAAGAATGTAATATTTCCGTTAGTAGAAAAAAAACGAGTCCGAAATTCAAAATCAGTAGTACAATACAAATGAAATCAGCCAGCGGTTGGATCCAACTGACATGAAAAAAATTTGTTTCGGCTCATTTGAAGCTCCCACATTGTATCCTCCCAACAGCCATTATTCGCCGCGACTAAACAAAATTGGGAATCGAACCCACTTAGTTCTCATTTCATTTGGAGAGGTGACACCGTCGATGTCGCCTTGAGGGCGCTCGAGCTCAAGCACTGAAACGAATTCGAATTTACACTGGTAACATCCGTGAAGAAAGCTGAAAAACACCGTGGAGGTGAGACACCTCTTGGTGTCAATTTGCACAGTTCCAGCTACAGAAAAGAGGGAGAGAAATAAGGCACGACGAGAGGAAAAATGGAAAAACAAAAAAAAAAAGCTTACACGTTCTTTAAGATTTAAAGTCATTTTTATCATCGTCAAGTTAATATTGAACTTCACAGACGTGTATTCCTTTGAAGATTTACCTTCAGCATGTACACTTACTTACCATAATACGTGTCTTATTAAACTCGTGGATGCGTAAAGTACATCTCAAGAATTTTGATCTTAAGGAAAACAGAAAGATGTAAGCAACAGCTATAGAAGTTGGAACTTGCTTCGTAGCCAAGGTAACCGTTGGCACGTTCGCATCGCCCGTCATAAGGGGCCGACGGGAACGCCGGCTGTTTTTCTATGCAAATTCATATATCGGACGATTAAGCTACAAAAACAGCTTTCGGATTTAGATTTCGTTCGGCTTTATTTTCAATTTCTGATAGCGCTCCACGGCTGCGTCGCGGTCGCAATTACGACGTACATGGAAACGTCATTTGTTCAAGATTGCTCCGATCCACGTCTTACTCCATAAGCAGATTAACCAATTAAAACATCCGCAAAACAATTGCGCGCCTCCGGCTGCAATCGGGCCTATTTTGACATGCAAATTTGTCCCCCCAGCCGCCCCTTTTGATATTTACTTTTTTTTCTTTCCTCATTGTCAGTAGTCGAGAACTTAATCACGTCAGCCGTGTGCGAATGATTGGAAAAACAAATTTCGAAATTGTTTAACTTGAAATGAGATCGGTTGTGAATTTGAGACGAACGATTTTGCATCGAACAACGAGGAATAATTTTTTGGTTAAAAGCGTGTAATGTTTCTTTGCGTGTGTACCTTGTGCGACTGAATAACAACCATCAAATCATTGTTATCCTCATTGTGTATCGGTTCATTAGTTGGAAGCACTCTCGTTATGCAGATATTAATCCTCCACATTTGTGAATACGCGGGGCTCCAAATGGAATTATATTATTGGACGTTTAATCTTACGGCTTAACTTGTTCTAATGAATGGAGCACAGAAATAATGCACGATGAAACGACCGAGCAGAAAACGTGAAACAGAAGGACAAACAAAAGATTTACATTTTTCATACTCTTTATGTTCTTGAGTGCAAGATTATCCACAAGTGATGTCAACGTATGAGCTTTGACCATTCGGACGCCCGCCAATCAAGCTAATTTGTTCGAGATTTTTAAGTAGGTACAGTTATTGAAGTAGATATGTATATGCTTATAAACATGTATAAAAATATTATATAAGGATATGATTCATGCATTTTTTTTATGTTCAATGAGTCTTTGCGAATTTGGTCATGACGTTGAATATGCTCAATGAGAGAGGTAGGGATACAACTGGGAGGACGCAAAATATGAGTCAATTTATTAGATTGCACAAAACCAAAAAGATATATTTGTATCTGAAATTTCATAAACCGTATCGGGGGATATGTGGCAGAAACAATCTGCTGATTTGATGAAATGGACAGTCAAGCGTGCAAAATGAGACTGTTGAATGTTCCTCGTGAGATATCGCGAATTTATACACGAGCTTGAAAAAAAACGACCGCTTTCGCATGTTCACTCACACGCCACAAACTTATCACCGAGGATCAAGTTTGCGATTTACAGACAAACTACCCCATTGACGCACATCAACTCTGCAGTTCCGTCAAAATGATACAGCGTAACTTTTTTTTTTTTTTTTTTCGAAATACCAATATTGGCAATCGTTTTACTTTTATTAATAACTTTTTTTGGCCGTTGTTTATACTTTGTTGTTTTCAATCTTATTGAACAATAAACTTTTTCAGACATTGTGTTTCTTCTTTAAACAAAAAATCAACACAAAAACTGCACTCACCATTTGATTAAAGACAATCAGATTTGCACGTTGACATATAAAATATTGCAAAATTTCAACTTGTGTATCGTTTGACCAAGAATCGTAATTCAATTTGATGTTCCACGAACGAAATCACAATATAAAAAACAACATTTTGTTGCATTGTATTCAACGAATAAACGTTGAGTGCGTTTGATTGTGCCTCGTTACAATTGAGACAATTTTTGTTTCCCTTTTTTTTTTTTATTGTTTCAATTTTTGATCATCATCATTCGCGCAATCAACGTCGTCCTTCACGCCAGGCGCTTTTTTTAATTTCATTACTATACATTTTGACACTCGGCCGTCAAATTTTATTAATTTTTTTTAATATCTTAACCGTGTTATACCTTCCAAGTTAACATTTCGACATGACTTCATTTATGGCCTCATATGAGATCATAAAAAAATTATTTTTCCTCAAAATCATCAAACCCAAAAAAATTTGTTATTTACTAAAAAAAATGATATAAAAATAATTTAATAATGGAAAAAGATGTGATTCATTTATTTGTATAATACTCACCGATGAAAATGAAGATCTGGTGATGCGAATATCTAAGCAGCATCGAGATGGTGATGGTCTGAAACAATGAAAATAAAATTGTTACAACAGGGAGTCCCCATGGCAGACAAATAAAATATAACTACGGGTAACCAAATTATCCGGATGTTTTTCACTTTGCATGTGCATTTCTCATGTTCAAAACGGCATCAAACTATTCATTAAAATTTGATTATTCTTTCAATTCCCTTTGTCACTGGCCGGACA